>JAZHYW010060741.1:0-111240 GCA_037355805.1 Ixodes ricinus | reverse complement strand
AGTGGTCTATGTATTTAAATTGGCAGGCTAGACACCTCTCTTAATCTAGCGCTTCGAAGGGCAACATGATGTGAAAGCAATCGGCTAAAGTAACACCACACGGCATGCCCCTGATCAGTTTCGGTTTCAGATTCACGCAGTGATAAACTTACTCAAGCCATGCTGCCTCACGCTCGTTCCGCGCGTGCAATAGCAGCAAAAGTTACAACAATATCTGCATTCCTGGACAGTAATCGGCTAAAGGTAACATAATTCGTAGTCTTGTGTTGTTCAACTCGTTCTTTTTCCCCTTAATTGTCGCGGGCAAACGCTGGCGGCGTGCTTTCCCGTGTTGGTCGAGTGACCTCGCTCTACTCGCTTTACTTTAAAAACCCCAAATTAAACTTATGTAAAAAAAAAAAAACGTATTGGGGTACAATTATATATATATTATATATATATAAAATAGCATAACCGAGATTTTTTTTTATGTGCTGCATTTGGAGAACATATACACCCCTATGTAATTATTTTAAATCTTTTATTTTTGTGATGACAACAAAAGGTTGGCACTTCCCAAGCATGGGGACACTTCATATAAACAATGTGTTAAGCTTAAAACATTAGGGCATTACAACCAAAACTATACTGTTTATATATATAAAGTGGCTATAATGGAGACAAAGTGTTCAGGTGGCAATTATTTGTATTCTTTTATTTTCCAAACCTGATATACAATTTTATATTGAAAATATTTTCCTTTAAAAAATAATTAAACGTTTTAAAACAACCGTGTAGGTACTTCTGAGTCATTGTTCAAATGGAAATCTGAAAAGAAGTATTTTTCCAGCACTGGTCTATCAAACTATAATAATTATAGTAATTATACTTTCTAAAGCCAGAAACAACCTTGCACCCTTCTTATTGGCTGCCACCTTTGAATATGAACCAATAAACTTACATGAAAACAGGAAACATTTAACCAAAAAACAATGTTATGTATGCATTACAAACATTAAATAATCAAAATATGAACACCAGTCATTTCACCATTCTAAAAAAAAATATCTGAAAATATGTATAACACAAAAAGGGATATGATTTGCACCAAGCAAGATACTGGGCCATAAAACCAAAGTTTCAACAATAAAAAAAATATGAGGGGGTACCCAAAAGTAACTGGAATGAATTTCAAGAGGCCAGGCGTTCGTAGTACCAGCATCCGCCTCTAGCAGCGCTAAGCGGCATCCTTCCCAAGTCAGTTTGCCGACCGGTGTCGTCTGCTAAGGATCTAGCGGCATGTTGTGAATTTTTCCCCAAGCGCTTCAAAATCATTTTTCGTTTTTTGCAATGTCCGACTTGAAGGACCTTACACATTCACAAAACGATTTCCTTTCAAGACTTTTCATATGAGCGAACAGAAAAAAGTCACACGGGGCGAGCGAGGTCCTGAGAATACGGGAGGTGGAGAAGCGGTGTCATGGCCATTTTGCTAAAACGATTGTTGCACTGACAGGGCAGTGTGTGCTGGGGCATTGTTGTAATGGGACTATCATTCCCCCTTTCCCTCACATCGGGGTATTTCTGCCTTCCTGAGTTTCGCAAGTGTCGCAAAATTCCCAGGTAAAACACCTGATTAACAGATTCACCAACAGGAACAAACTCGGAGTGAACAATGCCCAAATGTTTCGATGTTTTCATCAGTTGAGGAGGTTGAGGGCCGCCCTGAACGAGGTTGGTCGTCGATCAATAATTCACTGGCCTTAAAGCGAGAAAAGCACTCATAGACATGAGATTTCTTATTAGCATCTTCTTTGCAAGCTCTCTGAGACATTACAAGTTTCCGGCAGTTTTTCCTAAAACAAAATTTCACGGCCGCATGCTGTTCCTTGATATCAGACGTTGCAAAAAAAAAAAAACGATTTTGAAGCGCTTGGAAAAAAACATTTATAGCAGACAATGCCAGTCGGCAAACTAACTCGGAAGGGGTGCTGCTAAGCGCTGGTAGCTGAGGAAGCTGGTACTACAAACGGCCCGCCTTTCAGAAATTCATTCCGGTTACTTTTGCATCCACCCTGGTATGATTCACTGTGCCAAAAGCTTTCGATATATGCAATGTTTAAAAAAAGATGGCAACCAGTCAAATAGGCTCAATAGACCTTATGCAAAATTGCTTGGTGATCTGACAACACTGAGAGCGTCGCCATTTTAATGTTGGCAAGCGTCGTCGGTACCAAAGCACAGTGGAGGCATCGGAGAGAGCCGTACGGGCAGTGTGCGATAGCACAGCAGCTGTGTTTTCCGCCTTCTGACCATGAAATGTGGACGAACAGTTTAAACAACCTACCGCGACTGTCTGATGGAACTCTAGGAGGCCTCTGCATGCTGGCAACAACCTCGTCGAAGCACTGCAGCAAGTCCTACGCCTTCACTGTGGAAGCTTACACACTGCAGGTTGTCGCCAGCGTGTGCATAGGCCTCCGAAAGTTTCGTCAGACAGTTGCAGTAAGTTGTTTAAACTGTTTGTCCACGTTCCATGGTCGGAAGGCGAAAAACACAGCTGCTGCGCCATCGCACACTGCCTGTACGGTTGTTTCCAATGCATCCACCGTGCTTCAGTACCGACAACGCTTGCTAACATTAAAATACCGACGCTCTCAGTGTTGTCAGACTAACAAGCAATTTTGCATCAGGTTTATTGAGATGAGGCAATTTTCTCTGTAACATCAAGCAACATCGGCCAGAGTGTGTGCCCAAACAATGGCGGACTTCGATAATTGGTGCTGCAGCTACCACACTCCGTTCACCTCTAAGCTGAGACTGCGATGGAAGCTACGTCCTCGTTAGACCAGTTATATGTCTCTGTTTCGCCACGTCATCACGCTCCCGCCCATGCCCATACCCACGCTCAAAGAGCGGGGTCAGGTGATAAGAGCAGTGATGTGATTGGTCGTAGTCATTTTGGAGCAGCTATTGGAGCAGCCAAAAGTTCATTTTGTAGAAGCAAAAAAAGCTTTTGAAGCATAACCGCACACTTCATTTTCATTTATATCACTGCAAATGTGAGGAGGAGACAGGCAAACATCAGGAGGAGCAGACGGCAGATACTCTAGGAGGAGAACAAAGACTAGCTGTTTAGTCTGCCAACTGTGAGCAGTACCAGAGCACGGTAACAAGACGGCTGATGAAGGCTCAGCTGTGAACTGCCGTGAATGATTATTCTAGGTACGTAATCGCCACTGAACAAATGTCTACAATACAGTCATTTTGTCAGTACCTAGATTTATATGTCCTTCAAGTTCTAGGGAGGGAGGGTTGTAACCAAACTGCAATTCTCATAATCGGACGAAAAACACAACTGCATAAATAATCAGCAGAACCTATCCTTTGGTGAATGATTAGTCTACGTTAATGCGAACTATGCATCAGAACGGTGCAGCGACTTATTCGCAGTTCGTCAGAGTGGCCGGCACACTCTAGATACGCCATGTCCCACTACTTGAGGCGATTCTAAATTTGTTGACACTTTCACGGCTCCTGCGCACGATCTCCGCAGCCCAGCACGTGCGTTTGTTGTCACTTAGGAATGCGAGCAAAGCACGCGCCATACGCACTAAGCACTACAAAATGGTACCGACCAGACTTTCTGGCGTCTGCAGCTAGTCTCAACCAACGGTACTTCAAACGGTTGTTTATATCTTTACCGATAGGATGCGCTACAGCGCTGTTACAGCTACAGGTGTGCGCGCTGTTTCATGCACGAGGGCTCATTTCGCTCTCGTGAGGCTACGCACGGCCGCTACATCACCCATGCTCACCGAGCGCGGGTCAGGGATGAGCGCAGTGAGGTGATTGGTTGTAGCATTCTGGAGCAGCTATTGGAGCAGCCAAAGGTTCATGTTGTAGAAGCAAGAAAAGCTTTTGAAGCATAACTGCACACTTCATTTTCATGTATATCACTGCAAATGTGAGGAGAGAGACGGCAAATATTAGAGGAGAACAAACACTAGCTGTTTAGCTGCATGTGGAAGTACCAGACACGGTAACAAGACGGCTGATGAAGGACAGCGCGAACTGCCGTGAATGATTATTTTAGGTACGTAATCCCACTGAACAAATATTAAAATACAATCATTTTGAGTACCTAGATTTATGTGTCCTTCAAGTTCTAAGGGGGGGGGTTGTAACAAAACTGCAATTCTTAAATCGGACAAAAAACAAAGCATAAAAAATAAACCTACAAAAGAGTCCATATATACCCTCTTGCACCACGTCTCGCTCTGGAGGAGTACCTTTCCCTTAGCACGCGGGTGTGCTGCGGCGAAGAAAGACACGCAACATCGCAACGCCTAGTTCGCAATTGTTGCTTCACTGCAGTACACCAGTGTGCGGTGAGAAGCGCACTCAACAAAGCTAACTAACCCACCAGAAAAGATCACGAGACTTATTGCGAAACTTCCGAGTACTGTCAGTGCTTGGTGCGAAATCAAATCTAATAGTATGTTATTTGAGGCGATTATCGAAAGTCCTGAAAACCTGCACTAGCCTACCCTAAGGATCTGGTCCAGTAGCGAGGCCTGCAGCTGTTATATTTGGCGCAAATGGCACAGCAATCACATCACTGGGTGATAAAAGGGAGGTGGCTGATTGGTCCGGCAGGCACTGTAGTCTCAGCTTAAGGGTGAACAGAGTATAGATGGTGCACACTTTTGAAAAGGGTCTATTCAAGGGTAGCTGACAGGCTGTCGGTGGCTGCAATACAAATAGCAGAAGCGCGTACTGCAATGTTCACTCGTCTCCTATCATTTTTATATAGCCTTTGTTCTTGCCATGGGCAACACTGGATCCCACCGCTGCCGGCATGTCGTGGTCGAGACAGGTTAACGACGACAACTGGTTTATTGCATACAATACGTGGTCTTGTGGGCTGTTGGGCTAGTGGCATCGATTACATGATGGGCCTTGTCTGCTAACCTTCTTTTGCGTCTTTTTACTGGTGCTTGCAGCATGAGGTGCTCGGCCGTGGGCTCCGGTGTTGCAAACAGCAGTTCTGAATCACCATAAAAAGAAAAAAAAAAGAAGAAACAGGGTGACAAACCTGTAACAATGTAGCAAACAGAGATGTTTTACGCTGGCTTCACACGAAAAATCTTTTTGAACGTTGTGACATTGCAAGGCAAACACAATTTTGGAAGTTTCACGGTCTAAACCAACAAGCACGCCAAAGGATTGAAGATCCATTCCGCTGCCTGGCCATGATCTGAAGAGCAGCTGAAATCTCGTTACATCTTGAAGTCGCAATAGCTCCAATTCCAGTCTCTCGAGTTCACGAGCAGCAATTGCTGAAATAACAACATGCTATTTTTGGTATGATCACCACCAAAAATACAATTATTCATGCTGTATAGACCCAAACTTTTGGAGTCATAACATGCAACAATGCCTATGCCTTACGTTGATGCACCTGGAACCATACATTACAAAACCAGAAAAATAAAACAATCAAATTTTGTTGTCAATTAACCTTCTGAACCTGCAGTGATTATGAAATTACACTACAAGCATATACAGATTAATTAAAAAAGTATGTTTAATATCTATCTTGAATGAACTGCTATGTTTTATTGTAAATATCCCATTCTTGCAAGCACATCAAACGCAATGATTGAAATGTGACAGAGGCATCTTGGGACATTTGGGATGTGAGTCACCTCACCATGGCCATTGCTAGCCTGGCTGCAAGCATGCCAGTTGACAGTGTCACCAAATACTCTACCAGGAAAAATACATTTGTCTCTATTCATTTATGCCAGCGCACCCACAGTGCCAAATGTTGCTCTCCTAGTGGTGTAGACACCACGCATCTGAAAGAATGCATGAGGATCACACCGTCCATGCTGTACAGTAGTCATGCCGCACCAAGAAAGGGGCTGCCGTGGGCACACCGAGATACCGGGTTTGCCTAGACAGTAGAGACAGCTGTCTCAACTTGTGCTCCAGCTGTCCGCAACCATAGATGGCAACAGTAATCTATTGTTGCCATCAATCGTCCCAATAAACAGATCTCACTAAGCGTTCCACGCATGTGTGACGCCGCCATAACTTTAGTTCACAGGAGGCAGGCGGCAGTGCATGAGACGGCTCGTGTCATCTCGTCACGCGCAAAGCTCCAGCGGGGTTCTCCCACATGCAAAAAGACTAAAGTTCCTTTGATGCATTGCGGCAGCGGCGGCTTAACGAAATTGGCTGGTGAGATAGGTCTATTCAAAGAGAAAGACCCTGAGGCTGCTGCGCATCCAGTCGTTCTAACCACGCAAACCCTATTCGTGCCAAGGCCATTGGATTTTTATGGAGTGAGATATTTTCATAGTAAAGCATTTGGTGTTATCATGTCACACCCTAGTGGTTGTCAACACCCATGGGCTATATAATTCTTCTTCCCTTTCAAAGAATTCTGTTACATCTGAAAGATAAGAGGTTGAAAACAGGGATGGAGAAGAAAATCACAAGAAAGGAGAGGTGAAGCAAAGCGACTGACCGGATCGTCCTGGGCGAGCCAACGCAGGACATCTGTCTGTGAGGAGTGCGGGCTGGGGTGGTGTGTTGCCCAACCTGGGGGGCCCTTGAAGGAAACCTAGCCCGGGCTTGGCTCAACTGCCAGGACCCCAGTTTCATCAGACACGGGGACACCTAGCACAGCCAGGCATGCAGGGGGTCTGAACCCATGCTGGGCTCGGGGCTCATGGTGATTGGTGACGCCACTCACCAAACACCCACAAGCGCACAAGTCTCCTGTGGCGACGCAACCCTGTAAAAAGGTATTCAGTACATGAAGTAGATACTGATCGAGCCAAGTGAGACATACACTTCAACTGAAAAAAAGAAGGCACAGCTCAGACATATGATGGATGCCCAAGTGCGGTTGTCTGTCACGTCCAATGTATTTTACATGCTCCAAGTGAACTAATAGTGATCATAGATGAACTCACAGCTAAAAAGTAAAATGTGCCCAAAATACTGAAAGCTGAGCTAAAGTATGCACAGCTTTCTTAACCGAAATACCTAATAATGTTTTTGTTTCACTTGTCTTTCTCATTAAGTGACACCTCTTTTTCAGCTACAAATGGAATGTGCTCATGTGAAACCTATAACTTCATGCTAAATCTGGGTCATTCCTCCTCTGCAGTGTGCTGGCTTGCTCAAAATGAAATCAGGTGGTCTTATCTCGGTCTCAAGAAAAAGAATTGTCAAGGCTAGTGCAGCCTTAGCAAAGCTTTTCTTGAGGCTTCCTTAGATAGACCGACAGAGTTACTTTCGAACAAACGAGCCAAAAAATAGATTATGGACAACAGAATCAAGATTAGACATTCCACTGAAACGAATAGCCAAGTGAAATCACCACTTAGCTGAATGCTCAGGCGGTCGTAACCTGCCAACTCGATAGCCTCCACCAAAAACTCTTTTCATTGCATCAGTTGGCAAAGTAAACGTGAAACACATGCACGATAAAGACAGGCATTATACGATGGTTCCCACATCAAGCGTAGCTGGCGTCCTACGACACTGTGACATGCCACGTCCCGATGTCGCATTGTGGTGAGCTGGCTGACGCAAGCAGAAATTGCAACCGCATATTTTGGTCATTCCACAGCAGTGTCAGCTCTATGCAGTTTCAATGTTCTCATGTTCTGCGAAGTTCCTGCAAGCACCATGAGTGACAAGGAAGATGTTGTGATATCACCATCTATACTACAAACAAACAGAGCATTGCTACAACGACAATGATGCCGAGAAGCGGTGCTAAAATGCTGAAAGGTAGTGCATGTTTTGGTTTTGCTGCATATTTGGTTTGGCTTCAAAGTTTAGAAGGTGAAGAGGAATTGCAACGGCCAGGGTCCTCTGGGGTAACAACCGCTACGAAGTCACGTAAGCAGTGTGGAAGGTGTTAGCTGTGCCGGGGCTCACGTTTCGTAATGACGCACTGTGCCTGTTGTCAGGCGCCCGTCACTATATACCTCGAACAGTGCGAGAAAGATGTGGGTAGGTAAGCAGTGAGAGCCAGTCAAGCAGCACCAAAACAGGACCTGGAAGGGTACATGGGCTCATCCAGCTTTAACGCCAGAGAGGCTTGAGCCAAGCTGGGCTTTGAGTGGAGCCTGAGCAGAATGCACAAGGGGAACCAGACAGGCCTTCCTTAATGTCAGTCACAAAAAGGTGCCTACCGCACACTATTGCGTATATAGGAGGTAGAAGTTGAGACGCAGTCTTTCCTCGAAATAAGCTTCAGTCACTTTCCATGATCCCGGGTGGTGCTTGGGGTCTCGTGAAATGACAGCCCCGCCATGTACAACGACAAATGCCAAAAACAGCACCAAAAATACAAGAACGCACGAGGGAGGCTTATTTTCGTCGTTCACATTTTCTGCCTTGTATAGGTAAGCAACGCACCCTTGTGGTGATTGCTGGCAACCGGCAATTGAGCAGGCATTATCAGTATACTATGCTATGCTCCATGACACCTATCCAGGCAGGTCAGTCATGAAGAGCTTGGCAAACACTATCCTCTGGTACCCCGGTGTTGACAAAGACATTTAAGACCATGTAAGAAGGTGCAAGACATGTGCACAGTCCTGTTAAATGCCTCTGGTGTAGGTTCGGGTCCGCTGGTCGGATACCAAGCAATGCCGAACACGGCTCATATTATGCCATACTGCTGGAGAGTTACGTAATACTGATCGTGGTCCACTCAGACACAAAGCAGATAGAAGCATCGGCCAATATCACAGTGGAGGAGATGCCAGCTCCTCCGCGTACGGGCAGCCGTCGATGAAGCTTCGTGGCGCACGCGTGCTCGTGCACGCTGGTTCTTCGCCGTAGGGTCTCGAGCAAGGAGGCCAATGAAGACAGCGGCCGTCTTGTAAACGCCACCTTCTTGGAAGGCCGGAGCTGGGCGGCCATCTTGCGTGCTGACTATATTCCATTCATCCCTAAGCTGAGACTGCGGTGGAAGCTACGTCCTCAATGGACCAGTCATACATCCCTCTTTCGTTACGTGATCACGCTCCCGCTCATACCCACTTGCCGAGGACTGGGTCAGGTGATGAAAGGAAGGCGGCTGATTTGTTCGGCAAGCACATAGTTCCCACTGCAGTCTCAGCTTAGGGGTGAACGGGGTATAGGGCAGCACGTCTCAATGCAATGAAATTTCGTAAAGTCCAAAACCGGGTACAGCAGAGCGACCGGCCAAGGGGAAAAGATCAGAAGGTTTGAAAGGCCACGTCTCAATGCAATGAAATTTCGTACAGTCCAAAACCGGATACAGCAGAGCGACTGGCCAAGGGGAAAAGATCAGAAGGTTTGAAAGGCCACGTCTTGCAGGGCAGACTGGTAAAGTGAACGATCGCGAGCGTTGGAACACTGTGAAGAACCTCAGGAGCTTATTTACTGTCCTGAAAGAACTAAAGGAACACAAGCATGGGAACACTGCAAGAACCTCAGAAGCTTATATGCTGCCCTGAAAAAAACTAAACAAGCATGAGCGCAAGAACGTCGTGAGAAACCGCAGGGGCTCTTTTTCTGCCCAGGAAAGAGTTAAACAGTCGAAAGAACGGGATGGGCAGACGCATCAAAATATAGTAGCGGCCGACGCACCAAAATGTAGTGGTAGCTGACGCACCAAAATGTGTGATTCTCTGATGTAGAGGCGACCATGTTGGTGGTTCGACGATCAGGCTGCTACTTGGCGGCAGGAGACATCCAGGAAGGGCCGGTAGAGCGGCAGGGCTGGGATGCCCTGATGGGTGACGATGCAGAGGTGATTGACTTTTAGGTTTAGGTTTAATGAATCATAGAGCAGAACATCAAAACTGAAGAACACGACCGGCGAAAGAGGCGCGAGTTCAGGCTCGAGCTGGCACTTGTAACAACACAAATAGTGCCCGTGACGACGCAAACAATCTAGTAAGAGTAAAAGCTATACGCACTACGTCCGTTGCACTTCGACCGGAAATGGCTATACGCACTATGCGGAGAGCATATGCCATTTGGGTCACCCTTTTCGGACGGCGCGTGTATCACTGGTGAGCGCGTTAACCCCAACCCCCCCCCCCCGGCCTGCGTTCACGCCACTTCGCTGTGACAGTGTGCAACTGCTAATTACAAAACTTAACCCGTCCAGCCGGCAACCCAAGCCCCGCTGTCCCCGATTGCACCTCCGGAAAGAAAGTCGTATACCATTTAGTTCTGCAAAGTTTCGTCAACAACAATCTTTTTTTTTTTCAGTGTTAATCATAAAAAATAAATGTCGTAAATATCATCCAAATAGCCCAACAACAAGCAAAACAAAAAAGAGTCATAGTACAGGCTAGCTGGTGGAAGTCAACCATTTCGTCGTTTACCCTGAGACTGGGGGGTTTTTTAGAAGAGCAAAAGTAACAGAAAAACAGACAGGTCTCAAACTCAGCTACAAGTTTATTTCAACAACCTCCTCTTATATAGTCCGTTCTCGTCGTCACCAACCAATCACAAACGACTTGTCCTCTGCACCGAGACTTTACAAGTTCCACTCTATCACAAAAGAAGCGGACACTTCCAACGTTTCCAAGTGAAATGTTCTAGCAGAAGATATGGCACACAAAGACTTCAATCAACGCCTTTGTGTCCTCACAATACATCAGGACAACAGCCCACACCCACATCCCACTCAAAACAGGTCACCTCCAAAATAACCCCCACAAACAATACACACCAGACGGACACTTCCAACGTTTCCAAGTGAAATGTTCTAGCAGAGAGATAAAGGCACACAAAGACTTCAGGATTAACGTACGCTTGTGTCCTCGTATTACACAGGACAGTGTCCCACAATCTCGACATCCGCACCAAAACAGGCGTGCAGCCTACTCAGCACAAATTTTAGGTTAGATAGATTGACACCTTTTGAAACGGTTCAGAGGGGCTGTCAGAAGGCGCATAGGGAAAAGTCGGTGCCGTGTAGCGTAGGCGTGGTGTATGAGATTCCTTTGGCGTGTGGTTTTAAGTATGTGGGCCAAACCTCTCGGTGTTTGAACGAACGTTTAACAGAACACAAAAGGAATGTAAAAAATAATGCAGCAAATTCGGAGTTGGCTAAGCATCTGGAGGAGTGTAGAAACTGCACAACGGATTGGTCTGGAACGGATGTAGTTGTTAAGGAGAGCAACGATGTTAAAAGGGTGGTAAGAGAAACAATTAGGATTAGATCGTTGGGAAATTGCATTAGTCAACCTTCCATGCAAATAGGGAACCGCTGCAGGCAATTTTTACAGTTTTAAGTGTTTTTTTTTGTAGTGTCTGGTGTGTATTGTTTGTGGGGGTTATTTTGGAGGTGACCTGTTTTGAGTGGGATGTGGATGTGGGCTGTTGTCCTGTGTATTGTGAGGACACAAAGGCGTTGATTGAAGTCTTTGTGTGCCATATCTTCTGCTAGAACATTTCACTTGGAAACGTTGGAAGTGTCCGTCTGGTGTGTATTGTTTGTGGGGGTTATTTTGGAGGTGACCTGTTTTGAGTGGGATGTGGGTGTGGGCTGTTGTCCTGTGTATTGTGAGGACACAAGGGCGTTGATTGAAGTCTTTGTGTGCCATATCTTCTGCTAGAACATTTCACTTGGAAACGTTGGAAGTGTCCGCTTCTTTTGTGATAGAGTGGAACTTGTAAAGTCTCGGTGCAGAGGACAAGTCGTTTGTGATTGGTTGGTGACGACGAGAACGGACTATATAAGAGGAGGTTGTTGAAATAAACTTGTAGCTGAGTTTGAGACCTGTCTGTTTTTCTGTTACTTTTGCTCTTCTAAAAAAAACCCCAGTCTCAGGGTAAACGACGAAATGGAAAACAAAAATGTTGTAGAAAAAAAAAAGTAGGCCCATCGAGGATCGAACCGGTGACCACTTGCGTAGGAAGCGGACACCTTAACCCCTCTGCTGCTTCGGAAAACTTGTGATCATTCGTTTTAATACGAGTTTTGCGTAGTGCGTGCGGCAATTTCCTGTAGAGGTGCACGACGTGTGCGTATCGCCTCATCTAGTAAAAGCCAAATACTACAATGGCACTGCACTGCAACCCGCTACTGAATTAGAAGTTCACGCGCTACGTACGTACAGCCGGGAGATCACAACCACGACGGGTGCAGCTCAGAAATCCAACCGCTCCGAGATTGAGGAAAACAGTACGGGCGGACACAGTCACATACCTATGAGCATGTTTACCCTGTCGATCCTCGGTCTCAGTGTTCAATGGTTCAATACAATCAGATATACAACTAGTCATTTTGTTTCACACTCTTGCGACCGAGTAAGACCGAGAGAGACCAGACCGGTTTTTAAGCCTTTTGCGACTTCCTAGGACCGGATGCGCTAAAGCGGAGCTGGTCCTGAGAGATCGCAAGGGGCTTAAAAACCGGTCTGGTCTCTCTCGGTCGCAAGAGTGTGAACGGGCCTTAAATGCGGCAAAAACAATATCCTTACCTCGTTTCGGCAAACACTCACGACAGACCAAACAGGTCGTTCGTTGTTGTTGATGCCAAGCCAGGCCCAGCTGTTGAGAACCAGTGTTGCTGCTCGCGCCGACAAAATTTGTATTCCACCAATTTACGCGAATTGCCCAACAGATGTGAACTTGGCGGATCTTAAAAGATCACGAAAGCTAAGGAAGAAGATAATTTATAGTCTTTATGTAGTTATCTAAGTTACTAATATCATTTACGACTGCCTGTACGTGAATATCAGATTCGAAAGTGACCACCCTCCTTGTCGTCACCTGCAGAAAGGTGGTCATTCCACAGCGGTTTGGGGTCGTGACTTCGCCCAAAGACTGGTAACTCGCCTTTTGTGGTAGTCAAAGCCTCCAAAGCGCCATTTGACTACCCAGGGTAGTCATTTTTTCTTAGAGTGTACTGGGGGCCCTCTCGCTTTCGCGCTGCGGATCAGTCCCAGATACGAAGCTTTGAGGATCTCCGGCGCGGGCCGCGGCACCCGAACACATGTGTGCTGGGCTGTACAAGTCTGTTTTTTTTTCGTTCTTTTTTCCTCGGGCGCGTAAAAGCCGGAGTCCAAAGTCTACTCGTCGAACAGCGTTCAGCCACACCTTCACCAATTTCCGGTACGTTGGAAACTTGTGAAAAAGCACCTCCGTCTTGCGCAGCGGGTTGTTTGAGCAGCCCACAGCGCTACAAGTTGTACTCGGCATCTTTCGAGGAACAGCTGGGCAGTCTTAAGCGCACCGAGTTGCTCGCTAAAATGAGTCTTGGATTCCTCACTAGCAAATAAACAAAAAGGCTATACCGAAGCTTCACGGGCTACAGAAAAGAGCAACGGCTAAACACGCCAATCACATGCCGAAGTAGCGGTGGTAGCAGCTCAAAGGAGCGCACTCCGCGCAACGCCCGGACCGGAGGAAAAAGAGAACGATACTGACGTCAAGGCCAAATGTTGCTTTAGCGATCGGCAACCCGCTGCGCCGCCCGCT
The DNA here is from genome assembly GCA_037355805.1 of Ixodes ricinus. Taxonomy (NCBI): domain Eukaryota; kingdom Metazoa; phylum Arthropoda; class Arachnida; order Ixodida; family Ixodidae; genus Ixodes; species Ixodes ricinus. Next base: position 97,758 of record JAZHYW010060741.1, on the reverse strand, counting down.
ACGGAGCAGCGGCTCGCGGCTGGTCGGATTTTTATCATCGGCATTTAGTTGAGAATGCGGCGTCCCACGTACGTAATATTTTGGCTGGGGTCGTATTTTGTGTCACTACAGCGATACCAGTAATTTATTTCATTTTGAGTTTTGGCCGGAGTTGCCTTTTAAGTGCTAATACAAGGCGCTGCGCATCGCAGATACGAATCCAATGAGCTGATTCAAGCCACAGTCCCTAAGCCCCATTGTCCCTGGTCGGATAATCCACTTAAGTAGTTGTATCCCCCTCTAGGGGATCCTCGGCCGTGTGCAATAAAGAAAATACTGTACGGATAGCAATACCCTTAAAAACTGGAAGCATCCATGAGCTAGAACACATTATGTGCTTAAAGGCTACCCTTGGGTTTGCGCGGATGTCCTGCTATGGCAGAAACATGCGCGCCGAGAAACCGAGGGAGAGGAAGAAACGAGAGCGCGCGAGGTCGTCAGAACGCTGAGCTCTGGTTGCAATCATTGGTGGGTAAGCTTAAAGCTATACTCCAACTCATGAGTTGCGTGCAGCAAAGGCAAAAGCACAGGCGCGAGCGCCTGGCTTTCAGCTTTGCCTTCCTTTCACGAGCACTCGCGGTAGGAAAGCCAATCAAAAAGCCATGTGCCCGCGCCCATGCCTTTGCTGCACACAACTCCCGAGACAGAGTATGGCTACCTTTGTCTCCCCTGCACTCGTCGAAAGCTTTAGAACTCAGGCGTTCGGTGTTTGCCTTGTGCATCCAATCGCGTTCGACGAGTTCTGTGGAGACAAAGGCAGCCAGGTCTGAGTCTGCCCACCAATCAATGGAACCATTGCTCGGCGTTCTGACGTCCACGCGCAATCTCGTCTCCTTATCTTTATTCAGTTTCCGACCACATTAGTTTACTCGTTAATTTTGTCGATTTGTAGTGATAAACGTTTACCGCGTTTGTCGTTAATATGTCAATAACCACACAAAACAATACGTATTTTTTGAGCGCAGCTCCTAGGCGCCCGTTTGCGGCTTGAGCGGCGTAGGCGTCGCCGTCGGCGTAACCGCGCGTTGCATTATGGGACGTTTCCCATAATTACGTCACACGTGACGTTACGTGTGACGTCACAAGAGTCACGAGTGACGTCACGAAGGTCACTCGCGAAGGTCAAGACAAAGGTCACGACCTTCACATTGAAGGTCACGTCATGGTCACGACCTTCACGTGACTTTCAGTCGTGATGGTCACGACCTTCACAAGGCCTTCACGAGTTACGTCACGAAAAAGGAGAGGGAGGTGGAGGGGGAGAAGGAAGAGGGTGGAGAGAAGGAGAATGAGAGGTGGAGGATGGAGGAGGTGGACAGGGAGGAGGAGGAGAGGAGAGGTGATGGAGCTGAGGGTACGGGGAGGAGGGGCATACAATCCTCTCTGTACCCTCCCCTCCTCGTCCTCAAGAGCTGAGCTCTAATTTGGCATTAGAGGGAGTTGTAAACGTCTTTCATTTTTAGAGCGCAGCTCTTAGGCGCCCGATTCCGGCTTAAGCGGCGTCGCCGTTGCCGTGGCCGTCGCCGTCACCGTCGGCGTAATCGTGAGTTCACGTGACCCCATTCAGGTCATGTGACCCCCCCGAGGTCACATGACCCCCTGAGGTCACGTGACCCCCTGACGTCACGTGACCTCAGGCGGTCACGTGACTTCACGAAAGCCACTTAGCCCCCGTGAAGCCACGTGGCACCCGTGGCGGAGTAGGAGGCAGGATGACAAAATGAGGAGGAGGGAGGAGGGGTATACCCTCTCCTAGTACTCTTCCATCAAATACTTTACTAGGGGGAATACATTCCACTCTTCTCAAATACAATGGCCTCGGCGCGGACAGGTTTTCTGGGCTTGGCGAGAGCCATCTATCGTCGGGGAGGTCTCGGCGGTAAATGATAATGATGACGATGGTTGTTCTACATAATAATTACGATGTTGTTGTGGAAACGCTCGAGACACGTGCCGTGCGCCACTTCTATACTTCGTTGCACCTTATCTTGTACCGCAGCGAAGGCTAGAAGCGCGAGCTCATAGCGTTGGCAGCTGCTTTTGGTGCACGAGAGTGTGTGCCGCCGAGATGTTCTTTAGAGCAAGGAGCTCGCGATTGTAGCCTTTCCTGCGGTACAACACAAGCTGAAACAGAGTATAGTTAGTATAGTGGTCGCGGCACGTGCAACGACGCTGTGCCGCCATGATCTTCCCAATGGTTGCACGTTGCGCGTGTCTCGTGCATCGACGCACCTTGCGCTATTTTTGAAACATGAAGGGGCTTTAGGTGAAATCGGAGACGACACCGCCGCGGCCGCCGCGAACATCCACGTGCACATGCGCGTGGACTGGCGCGGACCTCCACTCCGTCAGGGCTGGATTTGGCGCTGTAGGCGTTCTGTCTAATGCAAATGAGCGGAGTGCAATGTATTCCCCTAGTAAAGTATTTGCTTCCATCCTCCTCCTCAAGAGCTGCGCTCTGATTCGGCGTTACAGGGAGTTGTAACCGGCTATAATTTTTTTTTTCAGAAATAATCATCTTCTTAGGGTATGCAAATATCGATGGATAAGAACATAGAGAGAAGGAACATATTTTATTAGAAATATACGATGATTTTATGTCAAACGAACACATTTCTCCTTTCACTCTATTTGCACAGAGCTGCGTAAGATGTTAAGCATCAAAAAGAAAAAAAATATGCGTGTTTTTAGTAGGGGTGTGCGAATATTGAAATTTTCGAATACGAATCGAATACGAATAAGACAAAAAACGGGCTTCGAATATCGAATCGAATATCGAATATGTGTCTAGTAATGAAAAATTGCAAAACAAGAGGTAACTGCAGGTTTGATTGCCTTTTTAATATAGATCAATGCAACTGCATTTTACTGAGCTGCAGCAGGCTAAAGATACTTCTAGTAATGCACTCATTACGAATTATCGTGTAGGAAAATTAACTGCTCAACGTGTTCAGAAAGTAAGCGCTCCCTACGCGCCGTGACAACACTTCCGCCAGTAGAAAGACCCTTTCACTCAAGAAACTTGCGAAATTTCACTAAAGTTTGAGGAAGTTTGATGAACAGAATTAAAGCCCGGCTGCTACACGAATATTTCGAATTTTAGGAAACAAATAATTTTGAAGGTAGTTTATTTTTTATTTTATAGAATGGTTACCAAGGTTTATACCGTATAAAAGCGAAAATATGCGCTTTTAACGCTTTCATTAGTTATTAATGTGAACCAGTGATGCCAATAAACCCAACAAATCTTGCACTTTTCCTCCGCCTAATAGAATCAACTAGTTTTTTTTTTTAATTTTCGTGCATGCACACAAAGTTGAACTTCAGTCGAACCTTTGTCGAACATCACGTTGAAAGTTCAAAAAAGTCGAACTTGGTCGAACTCGAACCTAGGAAGGTTCGCGACATCCCTAGTTTTGACTGCGTGGGAGTGGCAGGAGTTTTTGTCGATGGCAATGCAACGTTCTGCTCGCACCCAGCTTTTTCTTTCTTTAATTTTCAAACATTTATATTAGCTAACACTCTCGAGATTTATTTTATATTTATATTTCACTCTCGAGGTTTATTTTATTGTGTCAATTTATAGAAAGCGCAATTACATCACATATTGCTATAAAAGTGACACACAACAAAGGGCTTGCTGAAAAAGAAACCGAAACTGATCTTGTCTTGCTGCCATCGGACAGGTAGAAACGGAGCAGACCGATAGCGCACGCATATACGCCTTCCTCAGTGAATAAACATATTCATAGGGGAATGCGTGGCAGGCAGATTATTCGTTACTTGCTCGAATATTCGCAGTTTGTGCGAATATTCGCCATTTTCCCCGAATATTCGGCTTTGGCCGAATATTCGGGAACTTCCGAATATGCAATTTTCGAATCGAATACGTTTCGAATAAGGAAAATATTCGATTCGTATTCGAAATTTCGAATATTCGCACACCCCTAGTTTTTAGTGATCCATCAATGACAAAAACAGTAAAAGTTGACAACGGCTATTTTTTTTAAATAACGATGAATCAAAGAAAATTTGGAAACAGCGCGAAAAAAACAAGGGACAAGAACGAGAAGTGAACGAACACAACGCTGAACTAAAGTTTATTCCTGCGAGGAACAGAAAGGAATACATAAAAGATGCAAGATAGATAAAATATAATCCACCCCCTTGAGGCACACCCGAACACTTAAACAAATCTGCCGAATTTCTTTATGAAAGACACTTCGTCATCCGCCGAAGCCATGGACGGGGCACTTACACACGTGTCCGATCCGTAGGTAGAAATAAAAAACGCCTCATCAATTTCTCTAGTCACTTTGTTTTGGTGACGAGCCAGAATCTTAATCTCCGTGAAAACCGGAGAACAGGAACACCTATCACAGTGAACTGCAAGGTGTCCCGATGGTGAAGACCGAAGGGAAAGGAAATGCTCCCTGGCCCTAACATTAACACAGACCCCCTCTGACCTATGTATACCCTGCCACACGACAAAGGGATCAGATACACGACACCCATCGCGCACGTAACATACCGGGTTCGGTGGCTAACCTCACACCGAGACCCAGATAACCCAACACGATTAACTGCGACGCAAATACGGGACAACTTTGAAGGAGCTGAAAACACAACGGGCACGTCAAACTTCTCAGCCACCTGCTTGATCCTATGTGAAAATGTGTGTACATACGGCAGAACAACCGGCCTGTAGGGCATTCTCCTCCTTTCCCTCAAGCTCGAAAGACCTCTAAACACTTTGAGATGTGATTCTGAAACACCCACGACCACAGCCAACGGGAAGCCAGCAGAATGCAACCTGCTGGCCTGAGACAAAAAGCTTTTCTCGCAGCTATGGTGACAAGATTTCACCAAAGAGGAGCGTAGACATGACACAGCAATAGCCCTTTTAAAAAGTTTTGAATGGGCAGAATCATACCTCAATAGCTCCTTCTTTGACCGGGGTTCATACGACCAGCAAATATGTGATGCCTGTATCTTAAGAGACAGGCCCAAAAATCGAATGGCACCCTCATAAGGGGTCACGGGCTTGAACCTCAGGCCCGGGGAACATTCGAAAACAGGTCGACCATATCCGTCACCACCTCCCTGTTATTACCCAAATATTGACTAGATATTAAAACGAGATAATCATCAACATGCCTAAAAGTTCACTGTGATAGGTGTTCGTGTTCTCCGGTTTTCACGGAGATTAAGATTCTGGCTCGTCACCACAATAAACTGACTGGAGAAATTGATGAGGCGTTTTTTATTTCTACCTACGGAGCGGACACGTGCGTGAGTGCCCCGTCCATGGCTTTGGCGGATGACGAAGTGTCTTTCATCAAGAAATTCGGCAGATTTGTTTAAGTGTTCGGGCGTGCCTCAAGGGGGTGGATTATGTTTTATCTATCTTGCATCTTTTATGTTTACCTTTCTGTTCCTTGCAGGAATAAACTTCAGTTCAGCGTTGTGTTCGTTCACTTCTCGTTCTTGTCCCTTGTTTTTTCCGCGCTGTCAGCGCTGTGTTCGTTCACTTGTCGTTCTTGTCCCTTAATTTTTCACGCTGTTTCCAAGTTTTCATTATAAACCAATTAGCCCAACTTCACGCCTTGTTGCAGTTCAAATCAAAGAAACTTGTCATACTATTTTTTTTTGTAACATAACAAGAGATTCGCTTGAAACCAGTAAAGCCGCCTGCTATGCGTATAATATTTTTTTCCCTAATACTTGATTCTAGCTCCGTGTATAACGTCATCAGTGAGAACTTTGCCTCATTGCACGTGGCTGAGGGGCCCGTCGAAATAAAGCCCGTTACTTAACCAGATTAGCCGCGACCAGAGACAATGGACGCGTTCCGTAACGACTTACTTAGCTTCGAACGGAGCAACTCGAGTCGGAGTTCTCGGAGCGTCTAGTGAACGGCAAAACAGCGCGGCTCTTCAGTTGCTCCTACGCAGCATCAGCTTCTTCCCCTGTGGCAGACGGTTTCCAAAAAAAATCGGGAGCGGACGACGCCGAGCAAGATCTCTTTTATTTGACGCAGGTATTGAACAAGTCACGATAAAGGTCGTCAGGGAAAAATCGGGGGACTTTAGACACCAACGGTGCTGATTGGAAGCGATTCAAAGCAATCCAGCCCTTCACAGGGGCGGTGCAAGATGTGTTCTCTTGTCGAATTCAACAATAAGGTCGCCAACGTACGCAAAATATGGGAACTCAGTGTATCTCCACATCGTCAATTAACCTACTTTTATGCAGCCATGCCTTTGTTCTGCACTTCATTACGAACTTCCTATCGAATTCATTCGTATATACCTAGATGTGAAGTAGGGCGCGCTCGGTGATTGAGGTTTTTTCTGCCTACGCGAGTGACAGCCGACGTTTCATACCACTCATACTCGGATACGCTCAACTAGCTACGCAGAAATTAATCGGGATTATGTACAGCGCGAATGTTCAAACGCGGAAATAAGTTACGTTCAGTTCTTGTCTGGCTCTCTTCCCCACAGACGTCGTCAATAATTAGCGAGTTTCCGTGCAACGACGATGACGCCAATGAAAACACGGCGTCAGATGAATGTTTACGTGACTATTAGAATATATATTTGAAAAAAAAAACGAATACCCTCGAAGACCTTTTTTCAAAAAAGACAGAGCTGGTAACGAAGTCCATACGCGTTATTCTTATTACCTTGAGTATTTTTTTATTAAAAAAAATGTGCAAACTGTTGACCCATACAAAAGCCGTGGTAGTTTCCATCGTCATTCTTTTGTTTTCTTTCAGCAAGTCCGCTATCCGGAAATACGTCATACCTGGTTCACTTGACTCCTGGTGTACCGTCTCCTGACTCCTTACACAGGAACTTAGTGAAAGTTGTGCCGCATATCCTTGACTCTTGGAGCTGTTAGTGAACGCGACCAATGGGTCTTAGGGGCTATTGGCTTCGTCTTCTGCCTCCCAGATCTTCTGTCACACAAGCTAGAGGGAAAAAAATTTAGAAACCAAAGGAGTGATTATATACGAATGCAATAGCCTTTATCGCTGCACACACGTGCAGGTGTTCGGTCTCGACGACCAAAAACGGAAGCACATCTATTTTACTTTTTAGCAAAAAAGGGGGGAGGGGGAGGGGGGGAGGGGGGCGTAACATATTTTTTATGTCAATTGTTCATATAAATTTAGCGGGATTGGTGCATAGGTCTTGACGTAAATTTTCCCGCTAAATTTAGCGGGCAAACTGAACTGGTGCATAGGTTGTGACGTTTAATTTTTTCAATATATTTAGCGTGAAAACTTAATTTGGCGCCTAGACCGTGAGGTAAGTTTTTCCGCTTAATTTAGCGGGAAAACTTTTCCGTGGTCAGAAAACAGAACACCCATATAGATGAAAATCTCGAGTTGTAGCTTAATAATGTAACGCATTAAACCTCGACCTCAATAAAAAAAAGTAGACTTAGACGTTACATCTTAGATGTTAGATTACATGTTGAACTGGGCAGAATATTATATAATTGAGTATGGAATGATCTTATCAAAAATATTATAAAACAAATGATTAGTCCCGAGATCTCGCCATAAGGATTATATTTGGACCCGTCTGAAATGTCATTTTCTAATCAAGCTCTGGCGTCGATTTCCGTTTTTTCTGCCCATTTTTCTTCGAATCAAAACAAACCAATAATTTATCAATCAAACAAGTGAAACATACGCAAGGTCGGAGGGGCGTGTGAGTGTTACCTAAAAAACAAAAGAAAATTTTCCCGTCATTAAGACAGGGCTCAAAAACCCTGACTGGTTAAAAAAACAAAATATTACATTGGTAGTTTGGGAAGATTCACTCCAATCTAGCTTGAGCCGGCGTACATCTATCCGCAACTTACGTTTTGATTAAATCGTCTTAGCCTTTCAACAAGCCCTCTATCGTCTCTTCTTCCGCCTGTTGGAAGCCGGAACCGGACGTGAACGTCCAAGATATGTAGTGGACGATGACCGCTGCTTTGATGTGCATCTCAAGTCACTTCGCAATCGGTGCACGTCTTGCGAAGTGATCAAATTTGTTTCGGCTATGGAACAGACGATTCACACTGCGCTTTTCTGTCTGACAAATCAGATTTTTTATGGCAACATGTTTTGTCGTTTTGACTGTGTGCTTGAGCCTATTCTGTCGACTGGTGCAGCCTCGCTTAACCTGACCATAAGTCACCGGAAACTATTGCTAAGTTGGATTCTTGAAGGAAACTTTCGGGAGGGTCGACGAGTTAGTGTTCCTTAGACGCTTTCTGGCGCTTAGTTTGGAGTTAAAAGTCCCAGTAAAGTATAAAACTATAAACATAGGAACTACTCAACTAAAGCATCCAGGTTTAGGAAGGCCATCGATTCGCGCCCTCTGTTTTGAAATTAGTGTTACCACTAGTATGCATCGTGAGTTTAGTTGATACGCATACTATTTGTATAGCGTTCAATTAATCTGAGAAGGAAACCTTGGTGCCATTTTTGTATTAAAACTATACATATTGGAAACAAGAAAATTGTATAAATTAGGCCACTTATTTAGCAGAAAAACATTTTGTTTCGGCGGTTGCTTGTTTTATGTTTGAATATCGTTTGTAAGCTTAGATTTTTTCTAAGGTTTCCAGTAAGCTTATAATGTGAAAATAACACCAACGCGATACAATCTAACCTTTCAGGATTACATACAAAATGTTTGCACAGATATAAAAAAAACATGTACTTGTCTTGATAGATTCTCCTTGTCGGGCCACAAAATGGCCGATTGGGGGATGCAATTGGCACCCCCGATGGGCCTCTAGCACGGCAATGGCCTAAACGGTCGTTTCGCCGATGTTTTGCTCTTTGCCGCGATGGAGATGGCCGATTGATCCAAGACACGCCAAACGACCTCCCTTGGCCGAAAATAACCAGTTCATATTCACCACTCCTTTGCATACCCCCTACAAAATATGAGCTGAGACGCCCGATCCTGTTTTATTTCGGCATCTGCGGTCCCCCCTAGCTCTAGTGCTTCTCAATTTATCAAATAGTTCAAAGTATAGGACCGCAACTTCGGACTCCATTCGTATAGTTCGGGGAACAGCCTCAAGAACCGGCAGGTACTATCGCGTACATTATGAGGTGGGACAGTGCTTCGTGATTTTTTAGTGTATCTGCCAGGCTTGGAGATAGCCGTGGTCCGAGGTAGGGATTGAACGCGAAAGTAGGGGTTTCATAGGTCAAACTTGACGAATTGAGAAATAGTAGAGCTTGTGGAAACCGCAGGTGCAGAACTGGTCAGATCAGGTATTTGAGCTCATACAGTCCGCGGAGAGGGGGGGGGGGCGCAAAAGAAGCATGAAGTTAATTTTGGTTTGGATACAACGCTTTCAAATTATACTTTTTTTATTGGGGGAGGGGGGGGGCAGGTTGTTTTTGCAGGGTCTGGAGTGGTGAGGGGGTTGCGACCTTATGTTGCAAAATACGGCAGCCGCTCTACAGCGTCTACGACAGCCACTGGAGGGGGTTCCAGAGCGATATGCCAACTCTGGGAACCACGTTTGGGGAAAAGACACTGGTGGGCCCAGTGCGCGCGACGCACCTTCAGATGAGAATCTCCGAGAGCGTACCACCGTTCCGCAGGGTTGGCGAAAAGAGTCCGCTGTCCTCAGTGGCGAGCCGAAGCTCAGCTGCCCTACCTTCCCCGACCACGATCCCCGCCACCGGTGAGCCCAAGGAGCGTGCTGGCTCGTCGACGCGTCGCGCGCGGGGAGACCACCAGTGTTCTCTCTACCCACACTTCTTTCGCACGGGCGTCGCACCTATGGCCCACGGAGCCGTACGGCGTGGACGGTACCGCCGTCAGCAACGGGATTTGAACCCGAAACCGCACGGTGGCAGCCCAACGTCTTACCGCAACGCTAACCGGGAGGAAGACAGTTTTTGATTTAAAACTTCTAGCTTCTGCTTGCTTAAAAAAAAGATGGCAGCGACCTTTTCTGTAGTATTATAGTGCATGAAATGCAGTATTCAAGGAGTGGTCGTTCATAATAAATGAAAATACATTTTAAAAGTTGTTATTGACATTGGTAGTACTTGCTGGGATGGATGCGATGGGGCTGGCTCGTATTGGCAGCACCGCAAGAGGGACCGAAGGAGGGAGGGGAGGGAAAGGGAAGGCAATGAAGGGGATGGAGGAAAGGATGAGTGGTTGTGGAGGGAAGAGAGAGGTCTGAGAAGAGGGACGGACAGGGGAAGGAATGGGGAGAAGGAGGTGTGTGAGAGAGGGATGGGGAAAGGTAGAGAACTAGATGGGGAGATGAAAAAGAGGTGTAATGATTGGGGAGAGAGGAGTAGGAGGTAAGAGAGAGGGATAGGAAAAGGAAGGAAGAAGGGGAAAGAGAAGATGAAACGTGATCGTAGGTGGGGAAGGAGTAGAGAGAGACGGGAAGAAGAGAGAAGGAAGAAGGAAGAAGGGAAGAATGGGAGAGGGTGGAGGGAGGGCGGAGCGGGAGAGTGAAGACAAAGAAGTATAAGCGGTGTCACGTTACGTGAGGTGCATAGGTCAGTTAACATCGATTTCCCCGCTAAATTTATTGGGCAAACTGAATTGGTGTATATTGTCGCGTATGAAAAAGGCTCGACGAAGGTAATCTGAAAATGAAGGTCTAATCGTCGAGCTTGTGCCAGAAACAAGAGAAGAAAGGAACGTCGAGAAAGCAGCAGCGAGCGTCGACGGCGGCAGTAGCAGTTGACGACGATGCGTCGGCGTAACAGCAGGCTAGAGCGAGAGTGAATGAGTCGGCAAGGCAGCGGTACGCTCCTTATCTGCTACACTCGTTATCTCGAATATTCGACCTAGAGTGCTCGGGAGTGAGCTAGGGTGAGACTAGCTCAGCAAGATCATTCTGTCCGCCTTATCTTTTACACTCGGGGTAAGAAAAAGATCGAATCTTTTAGAAGTTCGGAGAAGCATTCCTTCTCGGTTACGAAAGCGGCAATATGTTGTAATAATTTTCCGGAGGTTTGACATCTGCGTCAATGGCGCCATTTTGATACAAATCAAATTTCCTGCACCTAGTGGCGCCAAAAACGCGAAATCGGTTGAAGTTGCGCCACACTGCGCCAGAGTAACTCAAAAACAAAAACAAAAGTTTGCGGTGACGCTAGATTTAGAGGGACACGAGAGCTTGATTGGCAACATTCAATTTCGTCGTAGTAAAGCACACGGCACGGGTACAGGGTGGCGCAAGCAACCGCCGGATTCGAAGATTTCAGCTATGTACCCTTCTATGCATATATGATACGTGGTCTTTTCCCGAGTTTTCTACTACTTTCCGCTCTCATTTTTGATTGCATGCTAACGCTGCGCTGTCACACGGTCTCCCTGTCTGGCCGCGGAGGCACGACTCACAGGTTATTAAGATGAGTAAACCTAAGTATCTCTTTCGTTTTGAAAGTAAACCTTTTCTTAAAAGTGCTATTGAGGGCCTCCATTGTGTAATTCTTTATTCGTGTCCGTAATCTCGTCAATAGGGGCGGCGCCGTCGCCGTGAGTATTTTCGGTTATCACACACGTGCTTCCAGTGCGTGAGGAATCGAATGAATCGGTCAAACACCCGTATTTAGCGTGCATGTGCTTCTCATAGTTTTTCTACCAATTCATTATTTACCTTGTGGCTCACTTTTGTGGGGAGTTTCTTTCTATCTGCATGTGCTTTCTATAAGCGTCCGGTCGATGTCTGATTGTAGTAAACCGTGCTTCCCTATTCATGCTCTCGAATCACCGCTTTAAAATGTTTTGCACTACAATTGCGCTTTGGCACAAGTTCGTATAATCTTAAGGTACCTGGTGCCCACCAAACTTTGCACCAAGCCTGTGTTTCCTGTCCTCATCTATGCGCATGAAACTCGCATTTGCCTTTTCCGTTTTTTTTTTCTTTTATATTTTATCGTGGTGCGTATCGGCGCTGATGACTTATTAAAACTAGGGTGGACAAAAATAACGATTAAAAAAAGAAAAATCCGATTTATGCGATTTATATTAAAATATTTTATGATTTAAATTCCCGATAAGTTGCTCTAACATTTTCTGCTCCTAATCTGCTGCAAACTGTAGACTTTTGTGCTCCGAAGTTGCTCCAAAATGTATAAACAGCTGCTCCAAAACGAGAATTTTGTGCTCCTGAGCTGCTCCCAAATCCAGATTTTTCTGCTCCAAAAATTTCTCGAAAACCTAATTCACCTGTCTTACCCCTGATTTTCCCGCTACATTTAGCGGGGAAACTAAATTGGTGTATGGGTGACTGACGTCAAAGTCCGTGTTAAATTTATCGGGGAAACTGAATTGATTAATTACGCGTAGCGCAATGTCTTCTGCTTCTTTTACGGGGTTGTGGCGACGTCAGAAAGCCGAGCTTTGATTGGCTCTGATTAAAGGGTAGGGGGTAGACATCAAGACAGCTTCCTTTGAGGTCTACCCACTATCCTACAATCAGAGCCAATCAGAGCTTGGCGTCCTGACGTCAACACAACCCCTGCAAAAGAAGCGGGCGAACTCGCGCTCCGCATGCCACCTGACGTCAGATCGTGGAGTCATTTTCCCCGCTAAATTTAACAAAAAATTCATGGACGAATGGACGGACGGACGGACGAATAGATGAACGGACGCACAGCCGGACAATATTCTGGGATTAGGGGCCAAGGGGAGTTCTGCTAGGAATTCAAGAAATATCAATCTGTTGTGCGGTGTAAAATGTAGCTCTATTCCAACCTTTTTCAGCGCGTCCGATATGCATACGTACACCATATTTGATATAACAGACACTCCACATTTTTGAACATTTCGTTTTTATTTGTTGCACATCACGGGTTGGTTTGCACAAATCACTACACCAAGACTGCTACATTGCTTAAAAAGTGTGCAATAGACATTCACATAACAAGAATATTTTACTGGCCAGTCATTTCCTTTGTCACTGCATTCAGTAAAGTACTCAAATTTTATTTTGTCATAATTTAATGCTATGAGTGACTTTTTAACATTTGCATTATGTTTGTTATATATTAATCGTAAAATCCCAGTACCAGTAGTAATCTGGGTTTACAAAACTGAATATCTACAGCTGAGAGTAATTTTCCTGTGTTTTCCAGTCTTTTGGTGTTGGTCGAAATAAGGGCTTCAGAGACCTAAACGAAGACAAGAATACAGTTCCTTTGTTTTTAATTCTTGACATATTTTATTGCCCACAATTGTGTTCTTTGTACCATTTGTCACGCCTGTTTTACTTTTTTTCTTAAAATTTATAATATATTCGGAACTTGATCTGCAAAGATGTTTTCACACACCACCATTCTGCAAATTGCTTGTATGATGCTAACATTTGTAGGAGACTATTGATGTCCTAATTTTTGTTTCTTTTTAATGTGAAGCGCTGCTGGATCCCCTGCTGAGCTTCCTGCCGAAATTTTGGTTTCCCATTTTTGTCTGTTCCTAATGTCCCAGCAACTGAAGTTTGAAACAACGTCGACTAGATACGTGTAATCTGGTCGAATTAAATTTAGCGCAAATTTTTGTGCGTATATGTGTGTGTTTGTGGCGCTTTCTTGTTCTTTCATTTTCTTACAGGTTTCATGTTCGATTGGTTCGGTACCCGCAACTTCCCAAGCCTCGTGAGAACCTTCAATGGAATGCCGTGAAACCTCGTCTTTTTTTTTCCTTGTGTTGCACACTTGCAAAGGTTGGTTTCTCTATCATTGTACAAGACCCGCTGCATGGGTGACATTATTCACATAGGAGAGCTTCTTTTAATTATTTTGCTGCGTACAATAAAACAAAGCTGCAATGCTGAGAAATTAAATGTTCGAAATATGTAGGGTTCTTTAGGCTCGTATCTCTCTCATGATATGTTGCAGAAGGTGAGCCTTTAGATACACGATGAGGAAAACTTTTAATAGCAAGGAATATCGCTCCGTAATATGCTCCTGAGCACTATAGTCTTCAGTACTTCAAACAAACGAGCCTATATAATTGTAATGCATCTGCGAAAAACAGTGATGAGCAGTTGAGACGGAGCGGTAATTGCGGGCTTGGTTTTCAAGCACCTGGCACAACCTAGGAGATGAGGAAAGCGTTGAGAATAAATATAAATAAATAAAGTGCATGAAAAGGGAAGCAAACTATTAGCCAAAGGCAGGAGCTCGAACTGATAGACGCCTTTTCACATACTCGAGCAAATAAACAAAAGGTGCACAAATAACTCGCAGGCTTCAACCTCTTCCCAAAGCAGGCTTTTTATGAAAGGGCATACTTAATTTAGTTTTATTTGGCGGGATTTATTACGACATCCGAATAAGTTGTTTCTGGTGAATGCTGTGGGTTGCTGTGTTCTTAATGAGACGCACGAGCACTTGAGCGCACAGGTCAAATCTCCCAAAGATAAACATCCTAAACATTTCACGTGGTGAATTTTATCAGTTTCCCAATTTATTGTGCTTATGCGGTGCAGCAAAACTTTTCCCAAACATTTCTAAAATCCGTCTGTCTTAAGGAGAAGCATATTTCCATAAAATAATGGCGAACTAGCGCCACCTTAAGACGTCTTACGAAAGGGCGATACTAAATCCACATTAATCGGCGTGACTAATAATGCATTCGCATAAGTGTTTTTGGTAAGTTCTTCGTTTTGTTTCAATCCTTCTTATTGAGACTTCAATTCTCAGGCCCCGGCTTTTGATACTAAATACAGGGTTGATTTGATCAAGCGTGTCAACTGTCCCATCAGATGCCCAAGCGCAAGAGGATATCGGTTAACCCGAAATCCGTTCGGCGAAAAAATAAATTTCCCCAGACGTTTTAGAAGAAGCCAGCTTCCAGAGCAGACTGGAGTTTAACCCTAAATTCAACGTTCATCGAAACAAAGTTTCCACCGTGGTTTTTAGGAGACGCCAGTTTCCAGAGAGCCGACGTCGTTCGGCGAAGCCCCTATTACAAAGACAAGCTAGCTCAATTTGAGCGAAGATTTTTTGTCGTTTCTTCTCTTAAAGGGACACTGACAGGGTATTTATGCTCGCCAAGGTTTTTATTTGTACATGACATATGAGAGCCCAAGTATCCATAACACAATTTGCTGCTCGAAATTCGTTTTGCTTTCTGCCTGTAAACCGCCGATCGAGATGTGGCCGGTTTGAGTCGCGTTCACTCTTCTACGTAGGTCACGTGCCGCTATCTATGGTTTATACACAACCACCAAATATATAATCAAAGTCGCGGGTCATCGAGGGCACACAATCAATATTAAAAATAGAAAATAAATATGATACCCATTTTTTGTGGCTTCTAAAATCTGAAAATACGTTTTGAAGACAAACAAGTTGCACAGCCACGTGACTTCCGGCAACTTTCTCCTCCTCTATATTTCTTCTTTCTCCAGAGTCCAGTTTCGGGTTCGGTTTTGAGCAGTTGCGTTTTTTTTACTTTATTAAAAATATATGTGACGCTGTAGAAAAATATGAATTGGGTAGTATACTGACACCGTAATAAATCACCTGGGAAAAAAAGTTGGGAGTGTCACTGTTCATTTAAGATGGTCATATGTTACTCAATGTTTTGACATCTCAAGTTAGTTCAAGTCACTGTATATGGAGTTAAAAGAACAAAAAATATGTGGAATTTTTTTTCACTTTTTTTTGAATGTGCAATTTTGCCACATTCAGAAACATGGCTGCATTTCTGCATTAATAACAAAACTACATTAATGAATAAGCACATTTTTATTTTATATTCGTAAACTTCATTTAAACATTATCATTTTGATATATTTTGCGTTCTTTTATTTATAGTTCGTTCATAAATAATTTGTGACTGTGTTTCTCAAACGTGTTTATTTCCCGTGTTTCGTTGTTTCTTTACTTATAATTATTGTATTCCAATTTTTAATGTTTTTTGTACATGTCGCAAACCCTTCATAAAATAATCGAAAAATTAATACGTGTTTGCGTTCAGTGTGAAATTGACGGCTGTGCAAATTGCCATAGCGAAAACTTTGGCAATCTCCGTACGCCTCGAGCTTCGAAATGTTATAACTCAGAAACAAAATTAGCTACGGCGTTCGCATCTAAATGAATTCTCCTCCCAAAAACATGGCATTAATATAATATTATGAGGATAAAAAGAGTTTGTCTGTCAGGAACAGACCAGTTGATCGAAAGAAGAAGAGGACTAGTTGTTTCTTTGCTTACAATGGACAGTGCCATCTCTAGCGTCTACCCTCTCGGTCACTTTTAAATACACCCCACTTTCACCGTAAAATCTTTTGGTGGAGGTGCGTGGTATAGTGATTTCCGACCTGGACCTGAGAAACCAACGTCTCCCGCCTCACGCCATCATGGGTGACACGTCCGGCACCCCACCCGAAGGTGGAGCTTCTGGGTAAACCCCGCCTTCAGTACAGGCGAATCCTTTTATCCTCGCCAATCCCCGCAACCTTGAGCCTTTCATCCGCACAGGCGAGTAAAAAGTAGAATGGATAGATCTCTACGAAAAAGTGAGTGCCAACAACCGTTAGGACAATATGATCATGCTAGCAAACATACCATTCTACTTGAAAGGTACGGCTCTGACGTGGTTCCAGATCCACGAAGAAGAGCTTACATCGTTGGATCTCTGGAGATCCAAATTGGAAGACCGGTCATCCATAGGGACGCAAGCTCACTGCAAAGCGAAAACTTGCATCAAGGGTGCAAACGTCCATGGTGCCCTAGGCCACCTACATTCAGGATGTTCTCGCTTTCCGCCATAAAACTAAACCAGAAATATCGCTACTTGACAGGATTAGCAATATACTCAAGGGCATTCTGGATGATGATTTTCACCTCCTGATCATCAACGACTGTACAACTGTTGAGAACATGCTCAAGAAAAGCCGTCGGTTTAGGCGGCACAAAGTCGTTGGATCACACACAAGTTCGAGAGATTACCAAACATCTCTTCGACATCATCATGCGAGGATACTAATACGGCGACTACCAAAATAGCAAAAAATTGTTCGCCGCGAACGTGAAGCCCTGATGTCATCGATCACCATTGCCCCTTCTTCCGACTCGGTGACAAACGCTGTGTCTATATCTCTCGTGCAAAACGTCATCAGAAAAGAAATGAATAGGCTTTGTGACCCTGCTCAGCGTCCATGGTGTCGTACCCCGCCGGATGCACATGCCCATGTGGGTGACTGCTGCAGCTTTGGTCCACCAGCTGCTATACCGGGGCTTATGCCACGCCGCCGTCGAGAGCCTCCTAAGTGGCGCACCCCTAACAACCGTCTCATCCGCTTCAACTGTAGCAGGGCAGGCCATGTCGCTCGCGACTGCCGCAATAGTTCCCTTCTTTTTCAAATCGCCGCAATTTTTAAGACGACACATTCCAGGCCCCATCGTATAATCATCGCTCGCCGTCTACTCGCCGCCGCCAATTCCTGTCTCCCTTCGTCGCCGTCCTTCACTTCAAGGCGCTACTAAACCGTGTAGCCTCAGGAGGTGAGGCTGCATTACACGGATTGCCCGAAAATCCTCTTCACAGCACTTGTGGCATTGCCCGCAACCGAATGCTTCTTTATAGTGACGGTACACCGACGCATGCACTTGTGCACACAGGCGCCGCTATTTCCATAATGCGAGAGGATTTCCGACGACAATGAAAAAAGTGTTGATACCGCCCGACACGAAAGCTCTACGGAGCGCAGGCGGTAGCATTATCTTGCCACTCGCTATGTGCGGTGCACGCGTTACATTCGATAGCAAGACGCCATTTGTTCTTTTCACGGTACTGGCGACCGGTTCCCAGCAGACCATCTTACGCTGGGAATTTTCTTCCTTCACACGCAACACACATTGACAGCAAAAAAAATTGAACTCGGTGCTTGTGGCAGATGTGAACTTTCTGAACCTGTAAAGTATAAATTATCTTGTGCCCAACTTTAAGAATTCTGATACTTGTCACTTCCTCTCTGGACGTCACGACCGGCCTACCTGCAGAAAGTGGCTATGTAATAAAACCGAACATGAACATCTTGTTATTGATGCAACTGGCCCTACCCAAATCAGTCCCCACTGCATGCTATTGTGCAGCCCATCTTTGAATAACCAATATTGGTACGTCTCCTGAAACCTTAGCTAAGGGTAGGACCATAGCTACGAACTTCCCGACTAACCAAGGCGTTATCTCAGTTTTTTCACAAAATGGCTCTCAAGCCGTTGCTTCCAAACAATTTGCAGTACCATGGCTCTCTACAAATCACAAAGATGATGGACAACAGCTTGCATCCAGATTAGAAACAACGAATCCACACCCTAATTTTCTGATTTCATGATATTTTCGATCTTCAGCATCGTCCTCATGGCCGAACTACTGCCGTTTCTTATCGCACTTATATCGGTCTAGTGGTCCCCGTTCATCAGCGTCTTCCCCGCATCTCTGCGAGCGAACGCCATATTTGCAAGAAGTAGAAAACATGCTGTCTAAAGATATTATCCAAAAAAAAACTCACGCCCTTGGTCAGCCCCAGTTGTCTTAATTAAAAACTTTGACGGGTCTTCGCACTTTCGCGTGGACTACCGCCGATCGAACAACATGACTAAATGGGGCGTTTATCCCCTCCCACGCATAGACGACACCTTCGTCTTCTTACATGGAAGCAACGTTACAAGAACCACTCAGTTGGGAAACTGCCATAGGGCCTGCTTTAAAAAAGTGGCTCCGATCGGTACTCGAGAACCGAGCTAATGGCGATCGCAACGCCGCCATTTCTCCCGCAGTGTCCACCCCGGGAACTGCACGGCTGCACGTCAAGTCGGGCCAGGGCCGGTGGCGCCATCTCGCAGGGCCATCTCGCAGTAGCTATGTAAAGCAACTTTCATGTTTCAACTTGTCGCTAAAGGATGGCGCTGTTATCGTATTTAGCTCGGTCTCGGTGGACGCCAGCGGCCCGGGTTTCAGGGGTGAGTTTCCCAACTGAGGCTTCTAGTAACGTTGCATGGAACTGAGTACTTCTCGTGCACCGACCTTCGAGCCCGGCTACTGGCAGATCAACGTAGATAAAGTCGGTAGGAAGAAAACGTCTTTCATCACTGCGGATGGCCTCATTAAATTCAAAGGAATGTATATCGTCCAGCGTAACGCGCCAGCCACGTTTGAAAAGATGATGGTTCGTCTGTTGAAAGGTCTAAAATGGACCATCTGCTTGTGCTATCTGGACGATATTGTTATTTTATCGGACCTTCTTTCGTCTCATCTTGAATGCTTGGCGCAAGTGCTGCACACCTCTCGAGACGCTGGATTACAGCTAAATTCATCCAAGTGTTAGTTTGGCCGCCTTCAAGCTAAGATTTTCACACTGTGATGACGTGGGGGAACTAAGGATGATAAAAACGGACGCACGTAGAAAATTGTGAGTTGTACTGAGCAATGGACGAGGAAGAAGACGCAGTTAACGTGGTGAAGATATGAATAACTAGAAGACGGACGACTGCAAGGCAAGGGCAAGAAATGAATATAAACGGAACACGAAGACTACGAAAGGTTGAGAGGAAGATAACACACGCTCGTGATACGCTAAAGAAGGGCGGGCACGACACGGAACCCGGCTCGACAGCGGTGGTCCCGGCAGCCGGAAGAGCCCGGACGGAGGAGTCAGGCCCCTGGGGCTTTTACGCAAGGTTGCTGGGAACCAATTGCCCGTGCCAAGCGAGCCTGCCAAGCATTTCCGGGACAGGACTAACTCCATGCCAACTTTTGGGCAGAAACCAGCTGAACATACAATTACAACCATTCATACAGATGATAAGAGAAAACAATGCGCATTCAACCGCTGGTGAATTGTTCTTTCTTATCATCTGTATGAATGGTTGTAATTGATATGTTCGGCTGGTTGCGCCCAAACTGTGAATCACCAACTAGCTCAACTTTTCCCTGTCCATGCCGACGCCGACGTGCAACACCATGCCGTAAGCGGATTCGTCGAACTGAACATTGTATGTATCTCTACACCGTTTTATTTCAACAGCAGACATTTTCTTGTTCTTTGCACACTTGAGGACTTCACTTACCTCCTAAATACCAACACAACTAGGAGCACGTCGTTGCCTATGCATAGCGGGCGGCTTTTCTCAGCGTAGCGCTACTACACATTTTAAGAAAGAGAATGTCGAGCCAAGTTGTATGGTCAATCGCCAAATTTCGTCCATACAAATTTCGGTCGTCCTTTTCGCATCGTCACGGATCAAGATTCCTGTACTGGTTCGCTTCTTTAAAAAATTCAATCGGCCGCCTTTAACGATGGGTCACTCCGCCCGCAAGGAATACGATTGTAACATACGTATATAAGTCCGGCAAATTACATCGAAGATGCCTACTGCCTATCCCGCCATCCTTTGGACCCCCCAGATATCAACTCTGATGAGTTTGAACTTCCGGTAGACTCCCCATCTTTAACCTTCTCAATCTCGCGCATAAACAGCGTCTCGATACAGTCTCAAGACATCATTGACCGCACAAATCTACCTTCATGACCGTTATCGTCTCCAAGATCCAGTTATTTTGTAGATAAAAACTTCAAACTTTATGGACTACCTGGTTTCTCATTATTCTGAAACACCGGCAGACACGCATACTTGAATGGGGAGGCGTGCTAGGTGAGGGTAAAAAATTAATGGGAAGAACTTAAAGCGTGAACACGAATGAGACGAGACGAACATGAAACACAAAGACGGACGGAACAGACAAGCACGGATAAGACGGACAATACCCCGTCTGCTGGTGTCTGCCTGGTGGCAGCTGATAAAACCTCTTTGCGCTACTGACGTCTAACTCCTGGTTAGCTCAGTCGGTAAAGCGCTCCACTGGGAATGAGAGGTTCCTGATTCGATACACAGGACCATGCGGATTTTTTCAGATTGCGCAACAAGTCACTCTGGCTGTGTTTGGAGATTTGTGTTTGTCACTTTGTCCCCCCTTCCCCTTCTCCAATGATTATATTATCGTTATTCTTGTGCAGCTCGCTTCCTCCTTTTGAATTAATTGAATTATCAGATCCCAACCGGACACTTACCGACCTCTTTGTTCATGTACGTCTCTCCAACCACAACAAACTGCAGACAAAGCACTACCTTTTTATAACCTTTGCGTATAACCCTTCCCGACATACGACACGAACTGGTTTGCATGTATTCGACTTCCCCTTCCACCGTGGCCCCTGGTTAATGGCTCTTCGAGGCCCTCCTTCCTCTACGGCCTGATGCTTTGCTACACTTGCCTACACAGACAGGTGCCAGCTGGCAGCCTCAGTCGCCGAAGGAGCCCGAGCAGTTGGCGGAGAATTGCGTGCATTTGATACTTCAGAGAACGCCAGTGTGCCTGATATGATCCAGACTCAGAGATTCGTGACATTCTTAACCCGGCGATGTTGTTTCGCTCTGGACTCCGCAAGAACGTCTCTGGAATGGCCGATTTTGAAGCCTCATCCCTTGTTACACTTGCCCTTTTCTAGATTCAGGGAAAAGTAACCGACGTCACCTACGTGATTGAAGCAATGTATCCAAACGACACCTGGCCGCAACAACTCAAGCTCACCGACGAGACGTCGTTATATTTTTTTTCTCTGCGGAAGGGGGGGGGAGTGGTATTATGAATATAAAGAAGATGTGACCTGGCAAGAAGAGACTAGTTGGTTAAATGAAGAAGAAGAGGATTAGTTGTTTCTATGACTGCAACGGAGAGGGACATCTCTATATTCTACCATCTCAATCATCTGTAAATACACCGCACTTCCCTACATTGTTACAATATGTTTTTACGTAAATATGATTGAAAAAATTATGACCTGGACCATCATTACATTATCTGACGTGGAAGTACCGAAATAACAACCAAAAATTAACAGGAACAAACACTTTTTTTATGTTCAGCCACGGGTAACAAGAAGTAGAGTTTGCTGCCGCAAACAATGCATTCTAAATTCGGTCGTTTCTGCACGAACTGATTTTGGAGTTAAATGCTTGGACTGGCTGACGTTGTCGCCAACGCATCCCTGTTTTTGATCTTATCTCAGGTTAAAAAGAAAACGTATCTTAGATGGGATGAAAAGCGTATTCAAAATTGTATTGTACATTCGTTTCTCTTTTTTGCGTTCAGAGTCACCGACGTATTATGAGTCCTCTGTGATTATCCGTTCATTTTGTCGTCGGAGTTTTGCTGAAATTCTTCTGTTCCGCCGATGCTGATGGCGTAGCACGTTAGCCTAATTCAAAATATTCTGTACGCAATGCAGTGCAGCGAGATTTTCTTTTTGTGTGTGTGATACCATTTGTTTGGTGTGTGTTTTTGTGTGTGTTTGCACCGCTCCCGCTGCAGCCTCAGCGACGCTAGCAGTATCAGTAAATGAACGAGATATATCCTAATAATCAAGTCTACAACTTTGGAGCGCGTTGAAACCAAAGATTCCAGGTTCACCGGCCTTGTTCTTTAGAGACTATGGTGGTCTGCCCACGTTACTCACGTGAACGTGTCTTGAGTGTTGATCCTAGTTCATCCAGCGTCTTTGGTCGGCGCATTCCGCTAAGTGGAGGTCGTGTTTGAGTGCATTTCGCGAGAGCCCACCGAAGCCGGAACCCAACCAATAGCAAAACGTCCCATTCTTTCCTCTTTGCTAGAATAGCGGCACCGGAACCATCGCAGTTGATAAGTCCGTTCCTCTAATTGCTGGTCCTAGTTTGTTTTGCGCCTACAGCTGTTGACAGAGATGTTACTATACCGGGTCTAAAAAAGTCCTAGGTTAGTACCACGACGTTGACTCGTGTCTCACCTTCGCACCACGTAAATGTGCCTGGATTATAGGCGCCTGTAGTTGGAAGGCTTGGGAGTTCGCGTAGGGCAGAAGAGCTAAAGGAATATTCTCCGTGATCTTAGAAGGCTCTACTGAAGTCGGGGGTGGAAATAAGTGCACGCAGTAAGGAAAAAGAAAGCGAGCATATAATAAATAAAGCAACGTAGAGGTGTTGCAAATGGCAGATATACATAACTAGCGATAGTCAGAAGGTATCGGAACGAATTAACTGTACAGGCGACAACGAAAACCGCAACGCCAGTGGCATTTCGATTCACAACTCCTTCGTGAAACAGTTACGTACCATTCTCGACATGGTTTATATCTTCTTTAGAATATGATACAAGTTTGATTTCTCCCAATTTGAAAGTATCTGGCAAAGAGTTGTCAGCGTGGTGGGAAGTATTTTTTTTTGTCTTGAACCAAACATTATATGTGATACTCATATAGTAAGACGCCGATGCAGTGTGCAACTTCAAATATTACGCACATAGAAAATACAAAAAGCAATGTAAAGTTCTGTTTTTCTTTTCATAGAGTCACTCTGATTTCAACATCAACAAAACGACGCACATCAATTTGCTGTTGGGCGCAGTGTTCACTTACTTTTCTCCAATTCCTTGCTAATCGAAATCGGATATGGGAGAATAATACGTATTTAAATAAAATAGACAAAATTATGGAGACCTTTGTACTATAATCTTAATACGTTTAATTATTGGCCTGCTTTTTTTAATTGGAGTTGTCAAAAAATAGAATTGCATACACCTTTCAAAATTATGCTTAATTGCCACGTTCAGCTGTGAAAATGACGCAAACATTAATTTGATTGCTGCATCGTCTTAAATTGGCTCCTGGCCAATAAACACACAAATAAAACACAAAAATGGCGAAAAATAAAAAAAATTGTTAATGCAACTAACGATTGCAAAGGTTCATCATTTCACAAGCAGTCAAATGTCTTGACACGCGAAGGATCGATGTCCCGAATTAGAATCATTATCTCGTATAATATATTACGAGAGATTTAACTTCATGGGTTAAATGCGTTGATGAAACAACTGCGGTTTTATGCACCCTGTTCCCAATTTCACTTTCACCATCCTCACGCGCAGATAGGTTATCATGTCAGTCACCTCTTTCCCGACGAGGTTCTGTCCCCTTTCCCACAGATGGAGAGCGCGAGGAGCGATATCCTCTGCTTGCGTGACATCTGACTACCGCTCTGTCCCTCCTCCTCCGTGCAATCTCTCGCAGTCCGAAAAACTAGTGAATCGAAAATTTCATTCAACCTTGTCAAATGTTGCAGTTGTGCAGCCAGCCTTTGGCACAGTAGCCTACCTCTGGAAGCCCATTATTTGAGCGCAGTTCTGACGGCAAAGATTCTGACATCAGTGCGCGTTGACGGTGCGTGGTTCATTTTCGACTATACATTATTTCTTAAGATGTTTACAGTTCATAAAATTTCTGCATAGACATTGCTGAAGTTAATTCTTCCCAAGTAGCAAAGCGTGTATTCATGGTAATTTTCATTCTATCGAAAATCATTCGCACATTCACTGGTTCATAATGCACGTTCCAGACCTGAGTTTAGCATTTGTACTTTAATTGTTGAATTGCCAATGAGATTGAAAATGTGCCATACATTAAAACAAACTTGCATCCCCCCCAAAATAAAAAAAATTGTGTTTAGATCAGGTGTAAGGTTTGTTTGCCATTGAGGTATGGCGACACTGGTGTACGCTCTAGATGATACATTCTGCCAATGCATTACAACTGCCAGCTTCTTTTATTCTTTTTAATGGGCATTACGTAGCATTGCTACACAGACACACGCCATTACGATGCTTATCCAGATCGAAACGGCAATCGGTCGAGATTGAACCCAGTGTCCCTGGGTTCTGCGGCGCAAACTTTCGCCTAATGTGCTCTTAGCTGCGGTGCGCCATCACGCTGGGCCACCCATGTCACCGACTTCCAAAATCTTGAAAACCCGAGACTTAAAAACAAAGTTGGACGACACACACGCCCAGGCTTTTTGAGACCTGTGTATGTGCGTGTATGTGTGTGAGCGTACGTGCCTGTATATGTGTGCGTCAGGTGTCGGGCGCGCGGGTGCGTGCGCGTGCGCGTGCGTGTGTGTGCGTGTGTTCGTGTTTGTGTGTGTGCTTGTGACCACGCTTCTATTCTTGCGTTTCATGCTTTTAACGTGTTGAAAGTTCACCAGCTTTCCTATATGTTATTCCTTATTTATATTACTCCCTTCTTTCCCGCCTTCTAGCATGTGACGCAAACGTGGGTGGCAATTTCGGACTGCTTTGCGCCCCGCCAGAACTCAGTCGAGTAGATGTGAAACTCGTACTTGTAACAATCTTGCCTCCGGGAGTTCAGGGAACGCGTCCTATCCAACTCACGTACCTGATCCCCGGCACAAACGAATTTACATTCACCCCCACCAACTCGATTCATTTCTCCGCAGTGTCGATGATAGTCAAAGTAAACAGAGTAAACAAAAGTGTTCTGGTGTGCCAGATGGTACAATGTGAGCGCGCGTGTTCGATCGTACTCGTGGGGCGTCGTTAAGCTCAAAGCGGAAACGACCTCTTCCGATAATAATAAAGTCGGGGGTTGGCGAGCGTCAATACACTCCAAGTTCCCTCGGCAATGTAAATTTTCTAATTTCCGTATCGAAACTGGCTCATTGTTTCAGAACTACGCTTTTTTTGTCTGAATGGCGTTGTGCTGGCAAAAGCATGGGACGTTTGCATGGTTGGTTTCAATCGATTACTAAAGTAACAACCATTACCCTTTTTATACCCCAAAAAAAGACGGGCAAATTTCTAGAAGAAAAAAATAATGTGATAAAGAACATTCAAATCGCTGTTCGCCAGCGCGAAGCTGTGGATTTGATTTTTTTTTTATATCGTGCGCTTTCCTTAGTTTCAGAAATCATTTAGACACAGAAATGCTACTCTCCGTGGAAACGACACGTAAAAGGTTTCTCAATAGGGCTCTACCATTTTTTTTTTTTAATTCGAAGGTTGCGCACACAAATAAATATTTAAAAACGTTAGGAAAATGTATCTGCGATAATTAAACAGTATGGCGTCTTCGCGGAAAATCGGTGGAGTTGCTGGTCTGTAAACATTAGTGCGTTTGTTCGACACCGGCTTTTATTTAAAGTTTGGCACAATTCACTTGAAGCAGGGTGTATAGACCGTTTTCTGAAAGAGGCAAGAGAAAAAGGGAAGGGCTACCGGTGCTTTCCTCCTTGCTGGTGTGGTTAGGAACGGGCGGAAGACCCGGATAAACGCCTTGGACCCTTGGACGTCGTGTTGCTCTAAGTTCGCTTGTTTTCTTCGCGGTTTCGTCCATATCGTTACTTGCCAGATTTATTTATAGCTAACGCATTCAATAACGACAATCCTCTGGTCATCGGGATACCATTGTTCGGGTAATAAAGTGCACGAATAAGAGCCGAAAATGCAGAATACCATCGGAGGACATCTCTATCGAGAACAGCGATCCGACAAGGCAACTGCGGCTGCAATGTCTTCGAACACCATCGCTTTCCAAATGACCAAAACCTCTCGCGGCTATGAGGTTTGCCTCCGTAAACTGAAAACACTTTTCCCCTACTCCATCCTCTCGAATATGCTCGGAACACTTTGTGAGTGTGGAGCGCACCAAACTTAACGCTGTACCGTCGATGAACATGCACGCTCGCAAAGTGCGTGCAAGTGTTCTCGTGAGAATTGCTGTTTCAGTTTGCAACTTTCCGTAACTTAATTTATCTTAATGTTGATATTTTCCAGTGGTCACATTGACTCAATTTTATCATCTACAACGCTTAGTTGAAGGACTCATTTCCGCAGCCAGGTGTGGCTGAAAATTGGCGAAAAGTTAGTTCTATCGGTTTTCTTAATCGCGATCTCCTGCATGATACCCGAGAGCCGTGAACCTTATGTTGGCCGTCCACAACGCGACTGGATTTTTCTTTTTGTTTTTTGAAAACTAGTACAGAATGTAGCTGTAAAGAAAAAAGTTATAATGTTGAAACACGCTCATGCATCGATTTCGAATCGTTGAGTCATCGATTGACTCGCTCCGTCAATGGGTCGCATCTCGACTTTGCTGTTTTCAGTTCCCGACGAACGGACACACTCGTCGACACCAGGATCCTCAACTGAAACTTTTGTAAACACCATCGAAGCTCGGGAGGAGTTGCCTGTCAGTTGTTCCCTGCAATGTACTCATTTCGCGCGTCCTTGTTCACCTTATATTTCATTGTTGTGGACTACACGAAACGCCAAAAATATTCACAGTCGTCCTGAGTCTAACAAACGAAAAAAAAACGTGAAAGGAAATTCAGTTTCTGTTAACTGATGCACTATTTTCGAGTAGCTCGACTCTGCGATTTCTATCGGTGGCGCGTTTCCATGGTGCCGCACCTCTTGGCTTCGCCACACTGGCGGACGCCATAATGCCGGGCTAAGAAACGTGCCCAATGAGGTTGAAAAACGTCATCCGCGGCACGCAATACAACACAAGACGCGCCCCAACTCGGATACCCAGCACTTTGGAGTCTGGAGCACCCAACTAGCACACTCAACGTGCGAGAGCGGCGCCCCGAACAGCTCCACTTTTGCCAACGTTTCTAACCGCCCAGCATGGCCGCAGAACCTGACGCTCAATAGATGGCGCTACGGAATTCAAAATGGCGCTACCCACAACAGACCGGTCTATGGACACCTGCCGCTTAAGAAACACAGGGCGCGACGAGTGAGGTGCAGAGCCTTTTATACTGGGAGAGTTCGGCGGTTTATTGATCCAGCCGCCAGTCTGGCAACACTGATCAAACAGTCTGGCAACTGTGGGCATCGCGTTCCGAGTTTCGTTGTCCGCCATGATGTGCCTTGCCGTCTCGAGCCGGCAGCCGCCTCACTAGCGTGGAGCGAGAGACGACGGTGAAAATGTTCGTTCTGCGCTCTGCGAGACGTTAAAAGAAAACATAATGGGGTGCTGTAGTGCCGTTGGGTGGTCGAACAGCGCGAAAAAAGTGTTCAGGATGCACCGGTTCCCGGAAGGAAAAGAAAACCGCAGAAGGCACAAGATCCGGGAGGCCAAAACGAAGAGGGCTAGTAAGTGGAAGCCGACTTCGAGTTCTCGATTGTGCGAGGTAATTTTACAATTAAATTATTTGGTGCGTTAAACGCGTTTTATTTTGACTAAAACTGTGCAGCGACTTGGTGTGGCAGCGTCAGGTATGTGAGTGTCCGTTGATCACGAAGCCGTTTCCTGTCTAGCGAGACTTGATAATTGCGAGCGGCCTAGCTTGCAAATTTTGAACTGTGTATACTGCATTTCAGTGTAAGCGCGAGCGGAGCCGATCGCTACAAGCGCGTGCACGTCGCGCTGAACGACGCGTGAACTCTACGAGTGCACGCGCTCCGTCGGCGCGTTCAAAGCATGCAGCTCGCTCTCGTAGCTTCGGCCTCGCAGCTCAGCTTCGCCGTTTCGCAAGCGCTTTTGTTTCGCTAGCGATACCTTTATTTTGATATTTTTTTGAATGCGCGTAACAAATACTTACTTGTCATGCTTTTTTTTTTTTAGGTGCACTTCATAGACAGTGAGTTCAAAAGAGGGTTTGTCGCGATCGCAAAAAGCTCAGGCACCACGCAATGACGACGCTGTTCCTTCACAGCAAACCAAACAATGTCAGAAAACCCCCAAAAGACCGGCAGGTGAAGAAGCACGGCGGAAAATCACGATCGGTCCGCCGTATTCCGTACAACGGTGCACCAACCTTGTGATGTGGTAAACAGTCGGAGAGCGATCCAGACAATCAAACTTGCCCACTGGAAAATGCGCACTAGGCCGCTGAGCTGTGTCGGACGTCGGGCGTTTTTGAGCGATTCCCCATTTATAAATGAGTGCCGTTCGTAAATGGGCGGTTTCTTTGCTAATTCTTACATGAATAAAGCACCGAATAACGAAATGCTTGTTTTCCGACTCTCTCCTTACGCCAACAAAAGCGCGAACGGCAAAACCTACACGCGTATACATCGCACGTCAATGGGGACCCACTTGCCGGGAGGCACATCATGGCGGAAGCGGAGCCCGCTGAATCTGCTAAACCTAGCGGGCCGTAAGCCCCTCCCACCCGCCGAACTCTCCCAGTATAAAAGGCTCTGGTGAGTGTGCATCTTCTTATCGTCCGTTACCTAAGGAGATTGCGACATTAGCAAAGAAGAACGCCGGGGGACCAATCACGAAGCGAGAAGCGTGCATATAAGCCACGCCTTGCGTTTCCTAAGCTTTCAGTTATTATAGTAACATGCATTATTAAAAAAAAAATCCCAATATTGTTTCTAAGTAATTTTGTTATTAGGCTGTTTTGTTAATAGGTAATTTTGTTACTAGGAGGTTGGCTAGTAGTCGCCCCTGCGTACGGGTTATAGAACCTATTTGCTAGGCGTGCATGCCTCCTGCGTTCCCTCCTTTTCTAATGTGGGAATAAAATATTGATTGATTTGATTTATTGATATGTATATAAACTGTAAAGGAAAGCGAAGAAACAATACGATCCACCGAAATAATTTTTTTTGCGTTTATCTTGAGATTTATATTTATAGAACGTCATTGAGAGGTATATCTCAACAGAAAGGTGCCATTAACTTTTTCTCTTTTTTTTTGTTGTTGTTTAGATAAAAGAAAGTCGGAAAATCAAGGAACAGTATGATGTTAAATTTCTATCAGAAAAAAACAAAAAAGACTTTACGATCTCCAACCGAGACTTTCTTGCACCTTTATCAAGGTAGAGAGAGCTCGGCGCACAGTCATAATGGTACGGAGCGCGCATCATTTAAGATGGCCGCCAACATGAGATATCTAAAGAGAGAGAAAAACAAAATAACGGCGATCCATTTGGCCGAAGAAAGGAGTTTAGTACCGGGATAATTGAGACGGCGATAAGTCATTCTTTCTACGGCTTCATTTGCGGCGAATATCAGTCTTTGCTCTGCCGTAACGATTCCAAATGGATCTACATTATATGCTCGTTTTTGTGTGTGTTTTGAGGGGGCAAAAAAAGAGCGATAGAGCGAGTTGATGCGTTGAACATAGAGGTACGCAAACATTCGTCCAAGCCGAATAGTGCCGCGGCACTCATAGCCTTCACAGTGCCAGGGAAAGGCTCTATAACCGGTCCTCTTTTAACAGGTTCGAAGCTATGGGAACGACCCTGCGCTATTCGATTCCAGCCACCTTTCTAACACACATATATCGACCGACACACCGTTCGTATAAGCAAGCCCGCGCTCCGCCCACACGGGGGTGTAGGCAGCACGCGTGCGCAGAAACCAGATTCGCTCGAAGAGAAGGTTGTGCGCATGCGCAGTGTGGACAGCAGCGCCACCGTAGTGGCGTAGCGGCAGGAATTGAGTTCGTCTATGCCAGGGGGGGGGGGCCAAGCTGCGGCTCGCGAGCCACATGCGGTTCTTCGCGTGTTAAAGAGCGGCTCGCGGCTCCCTCCCCTACCCCCCCCTACCCCCCTTCTCCCCCGCTGGTAACGGCGTCGGCGTAACCACGCGTTGCGTCATGGGTAAATTTCCCCACTAAATTAGGTGAAAAACTTTTAGCGGAAAATTGTGCGAAAATTTTCCGCTAATGCGAGGGGACCAGGAGAGAGGGGAAGGAGGGGCATAACCTCCCCTCCGTACCCTCCCACTCCTCCTCCTCAAGAGCTGAGCTCTAATTCGGCGTTACAGAGAATCGTAAACGTCTTTCATTTTTTGTTTGCGTGATTGATTTAGCCGATGTTTGGAAACCCACAAAGATACCGAGTGCCATGACGAAGCACTTCTGACGTTGCCTGATTGGCTCCATCAGATGGTTACGTTGGTTGTGGCCGGACTTGAAGTGAGAGGGAATATACTTGGGCAGCACACTGGCTCTATTTTGTTTCATGGACACGCGTAATTTGTTAATGTGCCGGAGGTTTTCTTTTTTTAATAATTTGGCTTAAAATGTTACGGGAAATATATCAAACTTCTTTTCACTTGAAGCTAGCTGGTTAGAACTGGCTCTGAAGTTGCATTAATTAATTATTTTTGGAATATGCATATATATATATATATATATATATATATATATATAGAGAGAGAGAGAGAGAGAGAAAGATGCAGGGTAAGGGTGGAAAACAAAGCCAGGAGGATTTTGTTCGACATTTCGACATCAGGCAGGTCCTCGTCATTCCTCCATGAGGAATGACGAAGACATTCCTCATGGACATGAGGCGGCCCAAGGCAGGCCTCCAAGCCAACATTTTGGCGGGGGCGCCGCAGGCGTGGGTATAACTGAGAAGAAAAAGAAAGCCTTTGGTGAAAACAGCAACAACAGACGGTTTATGTCAACTATATATATATATACATATATATATATATATATATATATATATATATATATATATATATATATATATATATATATATATATATATATATATATATATACCACATGTATTTCAAGGAAAAGCAATCGTAGCGTAGTTTTGCCGTTCTTTGCCTGTAAGAATCACGTTAACAAACGTTTGGAAGCGATAGGTTTGCCCGAATACAAAGCATCTCGTCTAGCGCCGTACAATGTAATATTGAAAACTAAAAAAAGATAGAAACCCTGGCGTTTTATTAGGAGAGTAGACATGACGGCATATCATGGAAACAGAATAATAATACAAGTTTATGTCTGATTCACACGTCAATTCTCTCCCGAACTTCTCTCTTCATTTTTCGGATGCACAAATGTCTGCAAACAGAACAAATACCTTCGCAAGTTAGCGGGTGTATACTGAACTGAAAATGTTTGCAGTGCTTTTATCTGGTAATGCTCGTGAAACCACTCCTCAAAGTACTGCTTAAAAGAAAAAAAAATGGTTGCCAAATTTTTTATTTTGCAGAACTTTACTATAGATTTTATAAAGCTTTATTTATGACAAAGCGATTCATTGGGTTCTCCAGGAACACTGGCTCAAATTTCTGAAGATTAAAACAAAAAGTCGGCTGGTAGCACATACACTCTTAAAAAAAAGTAAAACAAAAAACAAAGCATGTGTGTTTACTTTTCTCCACAACATGGAGACAGCAATACTTTGTTTCACCTTAGGTTCGAGCGCAGCCGATGTTAGGAGCCTAAGGGTCAATCAAACCACATAAAGCGCACAATATTATGGTGTGCTTTCTGCAGCTGATATGACCAACCGGTGTTTGATTGGCTTTTCCGCTCATAACATCGGCCGCGCTCGTACTTCAGGTGGAAGGAAAGCATATGACAATATACGAATAACAGGAAAAATTTCGTGTGCGCAAGGACAGTGTGGAAATGAACGTCATGATTATTGTCCCCTTCGCACATCACACATTTTTGCTCGAATCATATTTTGAGTTCGTCATTCGCTGGCATGGTTCCACAGTTGGCCGTGCTTTGCTATCTCCTAATTATGCCGAAAGGATGACTCACGGAGAATATTTAGAGTATTATTAACGTTCTTTTTTATTTTAATGGTGCCTGGCGCGTAACAAAATATATAAAATCATGGCATGTGCCTTTCTTTCTAAAAAAGCAAAAGCAACAACAAAAACATGCCGTCAAAGCAAACAGCGGAAAAACAATGCCGAATAAGAAAACAAAGACGCTTGTCGATGCATTTTTTTTTGCGGCTCTTGGAAGCAGCGAAGCGGTGTCACACGTCGATAGTGGCAGCAGCTGCAGTAGACCGAACGGCGAATATCCTTGGTTTACGATCAATGCTGGCCTCACGCCGCGAAGTATAAGCAAGATGTGCTTGCTTGGAGAAAATTGCTTGCTGCCATGTCCAGTGGCAGGCACTGTTAATCGCTGTCATTATTATTACATTCGGCTAATAATATAAACACTGCAGCCAAAAAAAAACTCTGATTCCATAAAAATATCTTATTTTTTAAACTTTTTTATGCATTGAATAAAAAATTGCACGGTATATGATCGCCCCTAGGAGTGCTCCCCTGCACAACAAGCGTGCAGTATGTTCCTTTAAAAAAATGAAATAACAGATATAGAAACAAAATATTTGCTGTCTGTCTTAAGCAGAAGTCAGTTGCCATTTTGCTCACATGCAATGGTGAATTTCGATTTTAAGTGGGTGTTAATAACAGTCACTCGCAGGAGTGAGTGCTTACTTATAAAGTATTGAGTTTGTGAACGAAATCGAAGAAGAACTTCGAAGAAAAGAAGAAGGATTTGAGCACATGCGATGTTAAGCTGAACTCCATGGGACGATATGATGCGAATAACCGACGAATTTGGCCGGCGGCATTTGCTCGCGCGTGGAATCAACACAGTGGCTGTAGTCGCGCGAAAACGAGCGTGCTGTAGGGCAGCGTTCGATTACGTGCAATGCTTGGGAGTAGTCTACTTTGTCTATAGGATGCTCTTATGAGCATTAGACGGTAAGATTTCACAGTGGGATTAAAAAAAGCACATGAAAAAGAGATTTTATAAAGTGCCAACAAGGGTAGTGCGTTTTACTTTTAAACTCAGAGTACTTGCAGTTTTGTGACCGGTTTCTTTGATATCAAGTACCTATTTAGTAATGTCCTGTCATATCCAGTCGTAAACCAAGGAATGAGTTACGGAGGTCATTGATAATTTGATAATGTTTGATACTTTGCATTACTAAATAATGCTGCGATGTGAGAATTATTTTGCCTCCGAAGTTAATTTATCTACTCGCTCTGAAACGCTTATAATCTAGGAAAAGTGACGAAATTGCATCCAATGTTTAAAGTTGCAGTTCGAGTCGTAGCTCTCGCGCACTTCACGTTTCCCGCAATGCAATATGAATAATTGAAACTTTTTTTATGTTTGAGGTTCATCTTGAGCATTTATTTAATAAGCAGTTTGTTTTGATATGAAATGTTTACGTTGTCAAGCGTAACAGCATAAAGACAAAAGGAGATCATCCGAGCTTACCAAAAGCATGCTGCTACTTCGCAATCAATTACCCTTGCAACTTTTCCTAACAGCTTACATTTAAAGGTCCCGAGGGTTCATGACTCGCGGTAAATTGCTTATTTCGTCGAAATAAAATTAACACCCTAATTTTGTTTAGCCGTATATGCTGAGAACGCTATATTTCACTTAAGGGATGACCGGCAGATCAATGTATCAAATTCATTGGCAACGAGAGAGTATTTGACAGGACGGTTTGTAAAAAACAGCCTGTTTGATGCTGAATGACCAACAAAGGCGACTCGCGCGTTCAATCACCCTGATTCATTTTATAAAACGGGCAAGATAAACAATGTTTTTTCTAAAATTTACTTACTTTTTTTTACACTCTGTTTTTAAAAAAAAGCAGGTCGACAAATGTACACTAATGCCGTCTGCTTGGGCGAGTAGCACGACCCCGGGAACATAATATAAGGGTCTAATCGTCAGAATACGTCGGTTAACTAACTAATGTTTGTTAATAAACTTTTAATTGGTAAACATATACATGACTATAATTACGAATTTTTCAAACTTTGTCTAAAACTACAAAACGAATCACCTTTGAAACGACATTGAGAGCGTCTTTTTCCGTGTTTTTTTTTATTATCCGGGTGTTCGCACCGTTCGCTTTGTGCAAGTGGTAAAATAAATGGCGTGGAAAACACAACCGTGCGTTCCACGCGATTCAAATGTTTTTGTAAGTTTTCCATGACGCTCAGCAAGTGTATAGTTGAAACCATATATTTATTTGCAAGAATCAAAGGCTAAATAACGAAGTTTCACTGATTATTCAACCTACTGTGATAATTAGCTCTCTATAATTTGTCCCCCTGTCCTTATATCCCACCTGAAGAGACCGCATTAGATTAGCCTTTCACGGAATCTTCAAAACATATCTGTAAATCGAAGAAAAAACAAAAAAAACAAAGAACATTCTATACTAGGATCTTTATGCGACCATTCACTCGATTTTTTCTCGAACGACAGAATCCTTGATATTAGAGCGTGTCCCTTCAACCGGCGCAGCAGGAGACGATACTTTCGAGGTGGTACGAGGAATCGTCCGAGAAATGCAGTTATACGACGCCATGTCGGACAAACTGCCGACGGCCTGCTTAGCATATAAATTGCACCCGGCCCTGCGTTAGCCCCCATACTCTGATTCTAGGGAATATGACAACATTCTAATCAACGCCGATGATGACGGCAAAAGTTCCAATCACTTTTGGTGGAAAAAAAAGCTGATGATTCGAGAAATATTTAAGGAGTGTCGAACTAGCGTAGTTTATATCTTCAATTTAACTGTGGCTTCCTCTTCTTTCTTTTGGTATTGTGGCAGTGTTGTATACTCCATCCACGTTGCTTGCGTTTTTGTGTTTTTATATGACGTTGTTGCCCCTATGTTTGGTTGCATTGTAGAAAATGCTTCATATTTATATTTAGTATGAATTGTTGATTTATCGCGGGATTAACGCGACAGCGTTCAGGAGCTCGTGTCGCAGAAAATCCGGCGTCGGCGTCGGCGTCGGTGGGACCAAAAAACCCATAATGCAACGCGCGCAGCCCCGTTTGTCGCACGGGACGTCACACGTGGCTGCGCGCGTTGCATTATGGGATTTATCTGCTTAATTTGGTAAAACAACTTCCCCGCCAAATTTAGCGAAAACGTTTTCCGCAAAATTTATAGCGGCACAATTTCTCGCAATTTGAGTGGAAAAGTGTCCCGCCAAATCTACCAGAAAATTATTCATCTCGATTTTATTTCGTCACATTTAACGAGTTCATAGGGTCCTTTCTTTTCTTGTCATTTATTAGAATTACCTTGTAAATCGCGAATTCTAGCACCCTTTATTGTATGTAAATACTTAATTCATTATTAATGGACATGTTTTACATATATAATTTTCAAGTTCGAGGAATTAATAATAGCTGCAAAGGAGGTAAAACTGCACTAATTTATACCTATATCGGTGTGCTCTGTTATTTTCACTTTTCTGGGCAATAAAAAACAGAGGCTGCTTTCGCCTCCCATGCACAAGCCATTATTGGCTTATGAGGGCTTTATATAATTTTCAGAGAAAGTATATAGAGACTGTTTTTATATTGTATTCTATTGTATGACGTCACAGCCACGTGTGACGTCACGTGACACATGACGCTTCGAACTAGACCACGCACACACGCGTGCACGGCATGGCAACGAGCAGTCGTTAACAGTAAAAGGCTTTTCGAATTGGACCCGATAACGCTATCGCGTTCCACTCATAAAGGCGAAGCTTAAGTGTCCCTCAAGTTTTTTCGGTTATACGCGTAATTATGAATTTATGTCTTTTAGACTTTAGAAGCAAGAGTAAAATATTTGTTTGTTACTTCCGACTAGTTGCAATAACGCAAAAAGAAAAAAAAGTTATAAGTGTATAGGATCACAGATTTGTATAAATTTATTAAAAGCGCAACACCTGCAACTACATCATAAATGGTTTTGGGTGCATGGCACTTCCGGCTTAGTGTCAGACAGATCGCCTCATCTACTTTGAGAAAGAACAGCTTAAGCTGTGAGACATGGGTGGAAAATCCCGGATCTCAGGATGTTGAGGTGCGAAGTAGATGGAGCGAAAGATGGCTTTATTACTTCAAGAAAAGAAAAAAAAAACATTTTTCATCTGCAATACATGTGTTCACAAAAGCACGCATCTCATTAGGTTGAACGGTTTTGTATTTATATGAAGCTCAGTCTGAAAATTTTCTCGTGTGCAGAATAATTAGCGTGTCAGAGTTATATTGTAGGGTGTGGGTAGTGTGTCCTTCTGGCGATGTGATCAGAAAGTATACGTTAGAGGGAATGAAAACGAAGCTGTCTCTTAGTTTAAAAGGGCGGCAAAAGAAGTTATTATGAACAACATAAAACTCGGTACTCATTTTCATTCAACCGTAGTCGCCGCTGAATCCTTGTCTTTGTTTCTATTCTACGCCTATTTTAATGCCTGACATTACCTCAAAAACTTTTAGTCTCTGATAACCTAAGAAATGCAAGGCGTGTCAATTCCGAGGATTTTAACATTGAACCGCCGCCAGTGAGACTGCAAATTTAGCCGATGATGATACTCAGGAAAAAATAACAAAGCAAGAATCATTAACATAATAGGCGATGACTTCTGTTTCTTTAGCTGTTATTTACTATAGGAGTCGTGAATTTTGATAGATAAGTATATTATATTATTAAAAATAGCTTGGCAATAACATCCTCTAATCTACATAACGTTAATTATGCGCGACCGCAGACCAAGAGGTAAACTAAGAACAGTGCCACACGAACAAATATAATAAATGTGAAAGGGAACAGTTTACACTGAATAATGTTTTCTCACCGAGAATGTTCTCACCACGAATGCCCTGAGAAACCTAATCCTACGCGCCTAAACATAATTTGTATTTCATTTTCGGCTGATCATTCGATTACATGGCTTTGTTCTATAGACGGCACAAACGCAATTTCGGACGCTGTAGGAATATATTCGATGTAAAGTAAATTTGATTATTTTATTCTGTATGATAGCCTCCTACGAGTCATCGCCGTCTGAACAGTGGAACGCCGATGTTGTTTTGATATATCAACAGAACTATGCCACGAGGTGATACTCTATTAATGTTCTTATTGGTTACGTCGTTAGCGGGAGTTTCATTGGCTTCAGGAATGCCCGAATAAAATATTGCGCGCCTGGCAGTTATCCGTACATACTTTCAATCATGAAATCATTAAAGGCGTATTCGTTTTAAACTTTGAACACGTTTTACGTATGAGTGGCATTGCTTTGATAGGACGACGTTCAAAGGCTTGCAGCACTGAGCACAAAAATATATAAGTAGCATAACGAGCCCAGTCTCTTTTGTCGAATCGTTTCTTCTTTTCGTGTGTAGAGTGTTGTCTTGGTTCGCTACCCTTTACTGGCTCTCGAAGTATCGTGTGGAAATTAGGTTTGCTCGCTACCTTTTTTTTCGCTTTCTCAAGAAGGGAGAAGTTTATTAGAATCTTAAAAACACCTCCGGGTATAAGTGTCTCTAAATTTAAAACATAAATTCATATGTTAACGGCAGGATATTACCCCGCCTGGCCTCCTTAAATTAATGTGCGTCACTGAATCATAAAATTACGTTCAAATCCCTCGCCCTATGCAATTTGAATGAAGAGAACAGTAAAACAACTTGAAAGCGATTATAATTTTTTTTGAATCGTATTTAACAAACACCTCCTTGTGAAATTAATTCTGTGTTTACTTTGGGACTTTAGCCTCGGGGTGTAATATACGAGGAGCTATAGGTAGCAAGATACCCGACGTAAGAACTAAATTTGAAGCGCTATTCACACTTTGTTCAATCATATCAGTATTATATTGTTTTTATTCCTCCAGAGCCGAGACATCCGAGATCTTTGGGGAGTTGAAACAGCATGAGAAGAATGATAAGATCATTTCTAAGAAATCCTAAATGCTCGCACGAGTGCACGTATGAGGCACGGCCAAATTGAGAAACAAGGTCAACAATGACTGTCCACAGCACGAAACTTTTTGGACGTGTGCATTTATTGGTTAATTATTCTGGTCGCAATTTTCTATCTCAAACAAAATACCCTCGTTGACTAGATAATTTGGCCGCTTTCGCCATTTTTATATTGCTCTTCTTGAAGCCAAAGCCCTCCTTGGAAATTTCTTTTGAAAACTCAGCTATATTAACCTGATCTGAAATAGACTTAATAAAAAAATATTCAAGACGAGACGCCTTTCAAATATTGACATAATTTAATGGCGGCCCAGGCCATGCTTTCAAAAGATGTGTACTCCTATCCATCCTTGTATCTAAAATGTTTGCTCTTGTATATAATTAGTATCAACGTGTTCTCTTGTATACAATCTATAACAGTGGTCTCAAACGCAATTAAGTGTGGGGGCTCGATAGCGCACCCTCAAAATGTCAAAGGCCAACATAGGGTAGGGATGGGCGGTTAAAATATATGGTCACAAAACAAAAACAGCGATAGTGCACCACGTTGCAAAGCTGTGTCTTTCAGCGACACTCAGATATTTCCTGAAGAAAGTATCTAATCCTATTTTCTCTTTGCAAAAAATAGCCATTTTACAAGTTCCGTCCTTAGCTTTTATTCATTCATACAACGACTTCATGATTGTACCTAGAGTAATTATAATATTTAAAATGCAACCATCAAGCCAACGCGCTGGAATTTTTCAGTACAACTAGGAACCAAGCACGCAGTCGTTACTATGTCGCTCAATTCCATCGAATAGTATCAGAGTTCAATATATCACGAAATTAATTCTTTTCGTACTGTCGTTTTCACTTTTCTGACAATTTATATAGCAGAATTACAAGAAAATACTCGTGTCTCAACGGCATGTAAGACCAAACATTCCTCGATCTGAAAGAAAACAAGTTATTGCAAAAATACATTAAAATATAATAAATGCAGAGCTACGTGTTTCTAGTGGAAATGAATGGAAGACAAGAGGTCATTATTTATAAACATGCAGAGCTCGAGGCATAGAAACACGAGCTCGCAGCCCCGGGTCGATTGTGGGCTGCGTCCCAGAGAGTCGCCGGTTGCATGTGGCCCGCGGGCCGCGTGTTTCAACCCCTGGGCCGGTTTGCTCATCTTGCG
Source organism: Ixodes ricinus (assembly GCA_037355805.1). Classification (NCBI taxonomy): domain Eukaryota; kingdom Metazoa; phylum Arthropoda; class Arachnida; order Ixodida; family Ixodidae; genus Ixodes; species Ixodes ricinus. The sequence continues at coordinate 58,157 of JAZHYW010060741.1, read as the reverse complement.
GCCGCGGCTGCGGCTGCGGCCAAGAGGGATTTTTATGACACGTAACCAGCTCTATGGCGACAAGTAAGTACCTAGCGTCCCTGCCTAATGGCGGAGAAATCCGTATCGCTTCAAGAGCTAAAGCCTAATTTCGCCCGCAGAAACTGACTACAGGGACTTTCAACTGGAGTCCAATTGACCGCCCCCTTATACTGTAGGAGCGGCAGGTAAACTTACGCCCAGGGAGGGTAAATATGAGCCAAAATAAAGAAAAAAACACGCGAGATAAAAGTGGTGGCAGTATATTTATATACCTACACCAGCGCTGGCGGCTCGCGTGTGGTCGAGAGATTAGAGCGCCGGAACTTTTCGTCGCGACGTGAACGTTCCGGGTTCAAATCGCGCTAGGAACTTCGTTGTTTTTAATTTTTATGTATTTTGCGCGTGTATAACTTTTAAACTGTGATCTTTTTTACGAATCATCCACTTGCACTACTGCGCCTTACACGGTTTTTACTGTTAGTCGCACCTGTTCAATCGAAACACCAAAAGATCAAGGCAAGTTAACGCGCTAATGCAATCGTTTCATAATGTTCATTAAAAGTAAACCAAGGTAACAGCATCGGTATGGTTGTCACACAAACGGAGTCGAAACAAGCATCCTTTCCCCAGCAACTACAATTTTATCTGTTTTTAAATATATAACGCTCTTGCTACGACTCCTTTCAATAACAGGAGACGCCTATTTAGTACTAATAAAAACGGCAGTTGTGACAATTAAAAAAAAAACTTCCACGAAATTAGCAAAAAGAAAGAAAAGACTAGCAGCTGTAGATGAATTGATTGAGCGAAATCCTACAGGAAAGGCAGCAAGTCAAACGTCTGAGAAAGTAGCAAAACCGAAATAAAAAAAAGATCAAACTTTTACTTGCATGGAATGTGATAAAAGGTATATTTTTACTCTTCACATTTTGCTGTGGCAATCGTTTTCTAATATTAACACATTACTTGTTGAATTCTAGTTAGAATAGCAGACTATCACAATCGAATGCGAAAATAAATCTGGCGTCGACATCGCAACCCATCTCTCTAACGCAAACACCTAAAATGGCTTTGGATCAACCATAGAGTTATTATAATGTACGCTAGAGGTTCAACTGGCGCTAGTGTCTATGCGACTTCCGTGACGCAAATTGAAGCAGACAGCAACCAGTCTACTTTTGCGGTGCTCCTGTGCATTCCTATGGGAAAACGCGCGTGCATTTTGCCTCTTCGCGGAAAGATAACACGGAACACTTTGGTTATTTGGGTCGTACCGAATAGTATGTACCTTGATTAACACTGTGAAAGTGTAATTGCTTTAGTTAGTGCATTTTTTTCATCAGTGAACGATGTTTAACTTCGCTACATTTCAGTCCCAAACGTGTGTTACGCAGCAGGTGTGTAAAAACAAGCGACGATTCGAAGCAAAATTACAATCGAAAGGAATATAGAGTGTGTTCAAGGCTCGCCAGCATTCCGGTGACGCTTATATATTGATAATATGCCAGTCCTGTCACTGTATGAAAATGACCCCGCCGTGCATGAGCGGATAAAAACATTCAAAACGTAGAGAATAAAGTCCGTGGGCTATGGAAGTTGTCTCTTCGTATTGTTTTCTCTGCCGGGCAGCTTTTATCGGGCACTTGTTCTCAAAGATTTCGAGCGTGCGGGTGATATTTTGAACGTAGAAGAAGCAGCTTCGCTCAGAGCAGAAAGAATAAAGCGGTACTTACTTATTTAAAATCGGAATAGATTACGTGGCCTTCAATTTATTTTGATCCTACATGCACGTGCAGTTACTGATCCAGTGTTACTGCGTAGTTCTTGCCGTCTTTCTTAATTTCCAGATGTTCTTCTTTCGTTTGGCACGTATATCCCCCACGCTGAAAAGCACCGAAGTCGCGTTCGCGCTAACAGTGTCCGACAGTGCACAAAAATACACGTACGAAACCGTTTTAGCACCGTTTTTAATGCGATGAATTTGAAAGAAAAACGCCGTAACTGACCAATTATTTCGTCGGCCTGACTGAGAAATGTTCCAAGCTACCTAGTACGTACGAATTATTTGGGATATTTGCTCTTATGACCGAGCGCCAGGTACTTCCTTGTCCCCATGGAGCTGGTCACGTGACAGAAAAATTCCTCATGGCCGCAGCTGCGGCCGCGGCCGCAAGATGAGCAAGCCGGCCCTGATCTACAGCTATTAGAGCTAGTGGGTGCGCTTGTTAAAGACATAAGGGCCTCCTTTGTGAAGGCTTGTAGACTCCATGTTTTTCTAAGATTCGCGCGGACTGTACACCAGTCCCATTTGTGCGCCACGTAGGAATGAAGTACTAAACAACCGAAACATTCTAAAAAACAAAACAAAAAATTCAGGAAGTTTTTTTGCTGCTTTGAAAAGAAAGTGTTTTGAGATTTTTTCTAGATTTGTTTCCAAACAATGGCATGGGTCAGGTTCGAATCCTATCGCAAAACGCGCATAAATTCTAAAGGATTCTTAGAGTCGCTTACAAATTTCCGTTCTTCGGTGTTTATCGAAGATTGCGGCGATTACTTAGCTCTTCGTTGCTTTTTCTATTAAACTTAAAGATGAGCAGCGTCTTACAGCAAGGCAGCATTGAAACTCGCACCTGCGTGTACAGCGGAAGTGGAAGTAGTAGAGGACCCCAATGGCTAGATCCTAAAGATTACGTTATTTGATCACCCGATACAAAGCTGTCTTGTGGGTGTGTTCAGATAAGACATGCACGCGCGTCCAGTTGACATTTTTGTTTTTCTTCGTATTTTTATATGTTACTCTCCAATGTGTGGAGGGAACGGAATCACGAAAGGTTTTGCGAGAAAATTTTATTTCTCGAGAAAAAAGAAAGGCTACATCAAGGCGGCAAACCCATTTTGGCATTCTGTCATTTCTGTCAAGTTTGACGAATAGACAGAATGTAATAGACAAAACCCTAACAATATAAAAACTCAAAAGTTTTTTCTCGTCTAGTAGTCTATAATGGCAATACATGAAACAATTTATAGGATTTTGGAAAATATATATCATGCGTAAAAAATGCACAAACATAGGCTACTTTGACGTTTTTACCTTATATTTGTGATTTGTTATCTCGTAGAGTTTTTAAGATATATCGTTTAAATTTTTTCACAGGATCTTTACATAAAGGTGCTATTGTCTATATATAATGTGTCTCTGTGACTTATAAAGAAAACATATTTACAGTGCTCTAAACATAGCTGAGAACAAGAAGTCCCGCAACATCAACGTGCAAATAAAAAAAAAATCTTCGATTTTTTTTTTTAAATTTCGGTGAAGCATTTTACATTATGTCGCCCTGTTTTCTTATTAAAAGCATGATGCATTATTTTGTCTCTGTCAGAAATACGACACTTCGAATTGCAGGAATTTGGCTACTTTGACATTTTTAACTAATATTGGTTTGCTGTTATTTCGCAAGATTTTCAAGCTTTACTATTAATTTTTTACTCATATATTCTTCTCAACAGGATCTATCATAGATATATATTTCTTTGTTCTCGTTTAAAATTAAAAATATTTACAGCGCTTCAAACATGTCTCAGTGTAAAATGCTCTGACTAAATCAACGTCCAACTAAAAATAAAAGCTGATTTGTTTTGTTTTAGTTTATTTAAGTATACTGTAACACATTTCCGTGCTTTCATTAAAATGTGTGTTGCTTTATTTTGTCCCGGTCAAAACAACAGAGCTTCAAATTGTAACTATGTAATTTCCAGATCAACATTTTTGTTGCATGTTGCCGCGTTCAATTACTCCTACGTTCTATAAAGAAAGTTATCATAATTTTATATGTTGTTTAATTTGTGACTAAGTTTAAATTTGTTATATATCTGACTATATAAAGACATCTATTAAGCAGTAGTTCAAAGATTCAACTGCATCCGTCCTGTGACGAGCCTGCTGCTCATGCTTATTTCAAATGTCGGTGCTCGCTATAAGCGTGACCTGAAACACAACTTCCTAGAAATTGAGAAACAGAACAGCCTGGCTTGCGCTCTCGAAGTAAGAGAAGTTCTTACTTCGAGAGCACAATCCGGGCTGTTGTGTTTCTTGTTTCTAGGTAGTTGTGTTTCAGGGCACGCGTATGCTGAGCAGCGACATCTGAAATAAGCATGAGTGGCGGGCTCCTAACAGGACGGATGCAGTTGAAGCTTTGAACAACTGCGTAATAGATGTGTTTATAGAGTCATATATATCAAATTCAAACTTGGCTACAAATTAAACAAAATATAAAATTATGATAAGTTTCTTTTATAGAACGTAGGAGTGATTGAGGCCGCGGCAGCTAGCAACAAAAATGTTGATCTGGAGGGTATACATAGTACGATTCGAAGCTCTGTGTTTTTGACCGGAAGAAAATAAAGCAACACACATTTTAATGAAAAGCACGGCAATGTAATGCAGTATTCTTTACCTAAACTTAAAAAAAAGCAGCTTTTATTTTTTTTAGTTGCACGTTGAATTTGCAGAGCATTTTCCACTGAAACATGTTTGAAGCACTGTAAATATTTTTAGTTATAAACTAGAACAACAAAATATACATCTATGATAGATCCTGCTTGAGAAGAATATATGAGTAAAAAATAAATAGTAAAGCTTGAAAATCCTACGGGATAACACCGAACCAATATTAGTTAAAAATGTCAAAGTAGCCAAATTCTTGCACTTCGAAGTGTTTTATTTCTGACAGAGAAAATAATGCAACATGTTTTAATGAGAAAACAGGGCGATATCGTGTAAAATGCTTCACCGAAATTTAAAAAAAAATCGAAGATGTTTTTGTTTGTTTTTAATTGCGCGTCGAAGTTGCGGGACTTCTCGTTTTCAGCTATGTTTAGAGCACTGTAAATATTTTTCTTTATAAGTCAGAGAGACACATTATATAAAGACAACAAACCCTTATGTGAAGAACTTGTGAAAAATTTAAACGATATATCTTAAAAACTCTACAAGATAACAAATCACAAACATAAGGTAAAAACGTCAAAGTAGCCATGTTTGTGCATTTTTTACGCACGATATATATTTTCCAAAATTCTATAAATTGTTTCATGTATTGCCATTATAGACTACTATTCGAGAAAAACTTTTGAGTTTTATATTGTTTGCTTTTTGTCTATTACGTGCCGTCAGACTTGGCAGAAATGACAAAACGCCAAAACGAATTTGCCGCCTTAATCTAGTCTTTTTTTTTTTTTCTTTTTCCCCAAATAAAACTTTTTTTCTCGCAAAACATTTTGTAATTCCGTTCCCTGCACACATTGGGGAGTAACATATAAAGATACGAAGAAAAACAAAAATGTCAACGGGACACGCGTGCATGATCTTTTCTGAACACACCATGTGCACATTACTCGAAATAAGTATTCGATCAAAAATATTATTACTCTTGGTTAATACCTGTTGAATTAGATTACCTGCTTATCTGGAGGTAAACTGAATGACCGTTACTTGAAAAAGCAACCTTTATGTTTCCGCTATACAGATTTGTAAAACGGCATATTTATTGCCTGTTTGAAAACGGGCTTTTCATACTGTTTGTCAATTCGGAGGATAATCACAGGATTACAAACTGCTTTTCTTTCTAAGCTCACCAATTTTTGTACACCATTCCTTATCGGAGACTTGGTTCAAAAATTCCGTTGTAGGAAAGTTTGAAAATAAACGGCGCCAATTAAGAGAGAAGAGATCAGTAACGGTTGCAAGTAATTTTATTACCTTCTAAATGAATCCATATTTCTCTGGCTGTTATAAAGTTCATTCCATAATTACAAAATTATTCCGCAAAGTAATCAATTACAAGTAATTTTATCACATGTAATATGTACCGTAGAAGTCTGTTACGAAAAAAAAGCCGAAAAAAATAAAATCCGATCTTTGTACACTAGACCCATCGAACAAGCGGCTGTAATACACGATGGAGTGGTTGGATCGAGGGAACACGCGACGGCACGTTGGAGGCTACTTTAAATGCATCGCCCTGTTCCGAAACCGAAGGAGCCCGGCGCTCGTTTGACGTAAATCGCACCTAGGTACAGAGCGCGACACTGTTAGCGCGAACAAGCGATCGCCGGTTTTTCCAGTTTTCTCTTTGAAACCAAGGGATGTCATTTGATTTATTATTGCTAGAGAAAAGATCTCATCTAGTTGTATTATGCTAAGCTTGATAAAATTTCGTGCTCGCTAATACTATTTACAAGTAAAATGCGAAAATGCGTCGATGTCCTGTTCGCGCTAACAGTGTCGCGATGTGTACATGGCAGAACGTGTTGATACATCCACGACACTCGTAGGAGAGCCGAGGCTCGACTCGGGATTTGGATCAAGTTCCAACGTTAGCCCGTCGTAGATACCGGTGACTGCAACACATCCTCCGACTGCCGAGTTTAACCGCGTCCAAAGACGTAGTCCCTCGATTTGTCGCTTGATGACGTCATAAAAATGTCTAACTGTCGCCGACCGCAATCCTGGCGGTGTCACAACGGCGGGGGTAGATGTGGCAGACGCCTGTTTCTACTGCAGGCGGTCTGTCCAGCTTGACAGTCCGCGGAAGCTTCGGCAACCAAGAGTTGGGACGCCGCGACGACAGCGACACTCGCGTTCCCTGGTGCTTTTCTTTTTTCGGAACTTCTACTCCCAACCACCAGGATCGCGATATCTGACAGCTTGACACTCCGGCCTTTTGTGACGTCATTTGTCGAAACTTTCTGAGCACTTTGGATGCGTGGGCGAAACAGGAAAGAAAGCACACCAGTGGGAAACGCGTTCCGGGCACCTTAGTCGTGCTCAATAGAGTTTTAGGGAACCGTTATTGTACATCCGATACGGTACGATAAGCCCTCTGAAACGAACTGCGAATGTGCTATACCGCATAAGACTCGCGCACATGCGCAGTTCGTACCGGAGGCCTCATCTTATCGTATCGGAAGAACGTTTCACTAAAACTGTCTAGTATTACGCGGCTTATCAGCGTGGGAAGTATTTTCTCTTTTTTTTTTTAATTTAGGACGGGACAATGATTTACAGCGAGTCTTAGAATCGCGTACTCAAAATCTTTGTGATCGCAAGAAAATAGCGTCGTCCTCGTGCGCTTATTTAAAGCGCGGATTGGACACTAGGACGCTATTTCTTTGCAAACACAAAGCTTTCGCGCATGCTATTCAAAAAGTAGTCATTAAATATAGAAGCGCGTTTTGATATTCTGTGTAATTTTATGCCTCTACGTTTGTTTTGCTCTCAAAGGTAGACAAAGGTAGACGTAGCTTATTCTCGAAGGTGTGCATTGATTATTATTTTACTTATGTCACATATTTTCTCTAAACGAACAATGGAAGAGAAGGTTCCTGAAGAGGACCTTCACAACAAAAATAATAAAAGGAATACGGAAGTTTCCTTCGTACAGGGTGAGATAAGGAATGGAATAAAAGAAAGGGCACAGTAAGAGCATCGAAAATAATGATAAGGAATAATTATACCAAACTTAAAAGTAGAGTTAATTTGACTTCTCAGGAAATAGGAGAGCCAGAAAAGAACGGAGCATGAGTTGTTTTTACAATTTTTAAGGTTGTACCGACCACACTACTCTACAATTGTCGTTTCTGTATTTTTATTTTGCCCTCTGGTGCCATTGTACGATTATATATTAATTTCTTACATATAATGTTTGAGAGTATTATATTTTTTTTGCACAGCAGCAAAATATAACTAACGAATTTAAGAGAAGTCTCCTGTTGCAGCCCTCATTAAAAGCTTCCAAGATAAATGAGTATTCTATTCTGTTTAAAACCCACGAAAAATTATTTTTGAAGACCTTCGTGGTTTTGAAATATGGTCATTGCACGTTTTAGCGAGGCTTCGATAAAAAATTTTATACACGCAATTCGGAACATTTTTAGACATTTGAGAAGAAATGACTTACGAATGTTTGTATTTCATTTCTTTGTATATTGAGTCAAATTTGCTTTATCAATGACAGTGCGCTGCAATATGAAAGACCCACTGGGAACGCGTGGCCGCGGCGGTGGCAGGCGGGGGCGCTGCGAGGGCTCCGGGCAATTCCATTCTGCTTCGAGGGGACGACGCTCACTTGGGCTAAGCACAAAACTGATAAGCGCGTTGCGCTTTAGCTGAGCCCCGAGTGAGCGTCCTCCCCTCGAAGCAGAATGGAATTGCCCGGAGCGCTCGCAACGCCCCCGCCAGCCACCGCCTCGGCCACGCGCTCCCAGTGGGTCTTTCATATTGCAGCGCACTGTCACATACACTGTCCAGGCTGCAGGTAAAACAACATATAGTTAGAAATGAGATTACATTTTTAGGGAACATATAAGCTCTGATAGAGACCTGCGTAGCTAATGGAAACTTTTTGGAGTCAGCTTAGCCTTCCTTTTAGAATCTCGGATGTCCATTATACTCCCCATTTATAATGCAAGGTCAGATGTCAGCTTCCAAAACAGATGACTTTTTCGCGTTATCGGCTTAGTAATATAGTAGCGTTCCTGATACACATATATAGTTTCGTTCTCTCTCTCTCTCCTCTTTCCATCTCTCTCTTTCTATATATATATATATATATATAATTATATATATATATATATATATATATATATATATATATATACGTATAGGAAAATAATAGAGAGTCTAATCTGAATACTTTAATTAACTAAAACGTGAATGCTTTGTCAACGCGCAACCTTTCAAAAAAGTCTATATAAAGTTTTTCCTAGAAATCCCTCTATCATAAAATTTACCATTTCAACCTCGCTGAAACTCAGTCTTTAAATATGAAATATTCCTCGAAAGTTCAAGTTACACGCTTTGTTCAAAAAATGAACTTGACTAAAAAACAAAAGCGTTAAAGTTGCAAACTTTTGATGTCCCAATTTTGTTTTTTGAATACCGATAAGTCATTTGGCATTGAAACAAAATAGTTTTTATTTTCAAAATTGTAGCGCTCCATTGGTCCGTCACCTTCGAAAACGACAACGACGTCACTGGTCGCCGCGGACCCGACAGTGTAATGAGCAAATAAAAAGAACGTTTTCGCCTCAGCTCGGTGTCGCTTGCACCACCTCTTTCGTCCCCAACTTCGCCAACTTCGAACGCACTATGCAGGGTGTGCTCAAATAAGGACAGTCAAAATGGTTGTCATGTCTATTATTTTGCTTTCAATCATATTTTTTTCTACAAGGTAGCAAAACATTTTCTCAGAACCGGAGAAATCTACCTTTGGCGAGGTACTTTCTTGTTTTCTTGAGAAACAAATTGCTCCTGAGAGGGTGGAAATGTCGACTTGTCCAATTGAGCGTTGATGCAATGTACAAGGAAAATGTGCGTTGATGCGAGCTATAGGAAAAAAGAAATACAACTTTATACGCTGTCCATATTTTTATGTGTAACATACAAAAACGAGTCTACTAGATTTAGTAACAAATATTTTTTTATGTTAATATTTAAATATACCTAAAATGACAAACTTTGCTTCTGAGAAGCTCTTCACCATGAGGGATTTTTCGGTAATCTTTTTTTAAGACGTATCGAACTACGTAATCGAACTGAAACTTTTTTGTGCTAAGTATTTATTGCTTTGTACATGTTTAACGCAACACTAAGCGTACTACTGTTGCAAGTGTTTTGCATTGCGCCGGCAATTATCTGGAAATAAAAAAAAAAGTCCAAATTGTAACAGTTTTATGCACAAAAAAATGCCGTAAATTAAAAAAATATATTCAATGAACCCTTGACAACCGGACATTGAAACCTATAAGAACATAATGCATTATTATGATTGAAATAAAAAGAATTACAAGCTGAACCAGGTATTTGTCGTAATTTATTATCGTTGTGGGTTTCTGTCTTCAACGACCCGTGGATCTGAAGCACCGTATGAAATAGTGACCATACACTGTCGGATTAATGCTCCAGCACCATTACGCAATATACAAAAGAAAAACACGAGATCTGTTTTTTATAGCTGTGAGGCTAGTATTTCCTATGAAAACGATACTTTGTGACGCGCTCGGGGTGTTACTGCGGTGAGCAAGGAATATATATTTCTTTTGGGGGAGGGGGATGGGGAGGGTTTAGTATCTGTGTATTTTATAAGGTTGGCTGAATTTCGGGGTGGGACGAGAAGGCTTGAAGCTTAAACTCCAGCGGTTTCATTTTTAAGTGATTTTGGGTTGGAGTGTCCTAAATGTGTATGTGTGGTGTAATAAAACAATTTCCAGCCATATTGAACCTCTTCATTGACACGTTTTCGCTAAAGGAGTATAACGTCATACGGTTCAAACCCCGGCGACGCCATGGTCCATCTAGGGCACGTTTAAAGGGACGGTCCGCAACACCATCGTTCGACAGAGACCCTCCGAAGACCGAAATCCAAGGCTTTAGAACATCTGCCCAAGTGACCAACATCAACGGGTCTTCGTCTTCCTCTTTTCTTAACATCGAAAAAGCTGCTGCCGCGAAGCCATTACGTCATTGGCCCTGCAGGCCCATGGCAAGGGCTGTTGGACCTCATCTTTATCGATCTCACAGCCACATCCAATCACACCAGGATCACGCCGGTGACGCAAAATGATGACATCACTGCGGGTATATAATGGGAACCCGCGAACTCGCGCGGCGGAAGAATTTGGGACGTGCCATCCAACGCTACCTAATCATGACCCTTTAAAACATCGTCATTCATAGAGCCCGAGCCCGGTCTCCAGCCAGTTCATCCCCCAGCCCCTCAAAGGCGTCGTCACCAGGTAGTAATATCAGGAAGTCAAACTAGATGCCTGAATACTTGCAGGCTAATTAAAATTTTTATTCCTGGTTTTTAGAAGCTTACAAATCAATTTTAACATGTTCAGGGTACTTAAAAGTACCAGCGAGTAAGATCGGTCGCTAATGTAAATGTTCCTTTCATCTATATAAAAAATATTTTTTTTGCGGCCAGTTTAAGAATAAGCATTTTAATGTCCACATAAAATAAACAGCCAATCAAAATGAAAACAATGCAAAAACAAGTCAAAGAAAAGTACATACCTGCCTTTGTAATGCAAGAAAGCTGAGATAAAATAAATGAAATATTTCTTTACAAGGCCATAAAAATAAATTTATTATGTGTTTTTTCTGTTTTGCTGTTAAATACTTTTGTGGTCATAAAAGTACCGCAGCAAATTAGAAGCCCAGTCTATTTTAGCGGTTGTCTCTGAATAAGTTTAATCTAACTTTTAGTGGGATATTAGCTCTTTTTAAATTAATGAACTCTAGGAAATAATAAAGTTGTAAATAATTAAGTTAACAAAAATATTAAAAATGCTGAGGCCTTCAAACAGCTACTTCGGAAACACCCCCAACTAAAAAAATTGTTTTGAAATGAGTAGGGTATTGTTATTTTCATGAACGTATCTTTGTGAGGCATAGAAAAAAGTTCCCAGAGGGAATTATTATATAGAATTTTGTTTCCTTAGTGTGAAAAGGTGCATAAAGTAAATAGCTCACAAGATAAAGGAAGTTTTTATTTCAGTCGCAGCGACCGCAAGGGAACTATTGTCAGGTAAATATCAGTGACTACATTTAATAATGCAATTTGTAAATATTAACTTCAGAAAGCATCTCCTAGTGGTAAATTGCTACCCCTTCGTCTCAAAGGCTGTATGGTTGTTCAGGGCCACCGCAATCTCTCTGCAAGTAGTAGTCCAGTGCTGAACTGGGGTGGGTTTGTTAGACAGGTCATCCTAAAAGCGTATTAGGCAATGAAAGATAATTATTAAACCTACCAAACGAAGAGGACTACATATTTAGAGTGGAAGCTCCAACCATTGATGCAGGCACCTTCTTCTTGCTTTAAAAGAGGTCAGCTGCACAGAGTGAAATGTGAGTACCCAAGGAAAATGAACTCGCCAGCAGTGTTAGCGAACTACTTAGGTTTTATACTATAAACAAGATATATATGTGGAACAATAAGGTGCTTAAATGATAGATTTTGAAATAAAATATTGTCTTGAAACCGGCAAATATATATCCCCAAGAAAACGTTTGTTAGGTATTGAACGGAACGTGACTGAATTTTTACCAACATTGCTGTACTTTTTTATTATATTTGTATGGCCAAACGATCCAGGCCTAAATTCGACCCTCACGGATTGGTTTTAAAATTTTTTATATGTTATTCATCATGTAAAACTAGCTTTTTCGAAATATGTTTGCTATAAATATATTATTTTTTCCTTAAAAACACTGAATTTTGCGGGAAACAGTCCCCAGGGGGTAAAACAATTTGTTTTTCAAAAGTGTTTAAAATTAGCCTGCGTAATAAACTCCGCTTTTAGTTCGTAAATATATTCTTCTAAGTTCTCCAATATGTCTTGTTATGTATTCCCGAGTGTTTTTAAGGGTTCAGATGCGTTCACATGTCCTTAATAGCTTATATTCACCTTTTATTTTCAAACCCAACCGAAAATATTAAGGGTGGAAACATTTTGTGCTAGAATTAAAGAAAACAAAGTATATTTAAAATATAATTTCACAAAGAAAAATAGTGTGCTACCGTATTGCGATTTATATATCGTAATGGGGTTGCAACGGGCCAATGTCAAGATTATATTTCCTCGCTTTTGGAAAATAATACTTCATTCAAACTTTGCTTGTTTGTTGACTTCGTTGCAAGCTACTTATAGACAGAAAATATGTAGTTTTAAACCGATCAACTTTTGAATTTCGCTTTGAAAACTCTATATTTTACAATATTTTCAATACTAAAAGTTAACAAAAAAATATTTGGTTTATTATAAAGTAACGCCTTTTTTTCTAACTTTGCTCGTTTGTTGTGTGAATTCATTATTATCTATTATTATCTATAACCGCTGAGTATATGTTTTTAGACCGACCACCTTAATGATTTTATTCATTTTAATTTTGAAAACTGGGTATTTCGCTATATGTTCCATATTGTGCGTTTATCTTAGGAAGCAAAGTAACATTTTTTATCTAAGTATTTTTAAACATACTTTGTTTCCCTAGCTACTACTAACACAAACAGTTTTAAGCCTTCGTATTGTAGCGTGTTTTCGAAAATAAAAGGTGAATATCAGCTTTTTATTTGAACGCATCTGAACCATAAAAAACACACTCAGAAATACCTGAAAAAACATGGCATAATTGTGAACATTTTATTCACCTACCAAAAATGTCTTTTAGTTTGCGGTACTACGTTTCACACCTTTTTTAAGTGTTTTTAACCGATTGGGGTTTGTTTTCCACAAAATTCAGAGTGTCGTCTAACAAACAAGAAAAAGTATAGTAAAAATAAAAATTTTAAGAATTTACTCTTACATCACCAATAATAACCATATACTTTTTTTTAGATCGAAACCTGGAGGGTCAAACTTAGGCCATGATAGTTTGGCGTGGAATGACCCTCATGGCTCACCATCGCACCACGGATAATGCTCTGTCGTCTGATTGGCGTACTGCCTCGCGATTTCACCAGTCCACGCGACCGCGAGGTAATCCTATGAAACGACAGTGTAAGAGAATACGGAGCAAGGTCACCGGAGAGGCTACACAGAGAGACTTCACAACAGAACGGCATCAGGCTACGAAGACTGATCCTCGTCTTCGGCCCTATCTTAACTAGATAAAACGTTTGTGCCCTTACCAACCGTTCCAGACCAGTTTAACTTCGAGTCTAGAACGACTGAAGACGATACAACTCAATAGACATATCAACAAATTTATTCGCGGACTTGGCGTTTGCGAATAAATATGTTTGGAATGCGATTTAATCGGTTCCACCCATTTCCAACCAACGTTTTTACGCTCTTCACTTGACGTAAGCGAGGCTGTAGACACGCGATAGAGACGACCACTAAGGAAGCGCACACGTGTATTACACCTGAGAGCGCAATAAAGAATTGGATTTAACAACGCCAATTCAGAAATTCTTCAGCATAGCCCGTTCCTTTTAAGCATTGTCTGTACCTGCTACTTGCACTGAAAGGATGAGAACGGCACGGAAGAGCTTCAATCGTTCCGCCCTCAGAGCTAGCTTTCTACCTTCGGCAATGCTTCGGTGTCTCGCGAGCCTCGAGGGAGCACGCGCAGGAAAAGCATGATGGAAGGCATCGAACGCGCGCTGGAAGTCGGGCTTTCGAAAGACGCGCCCTTGCCCTTCTGACTCTACCAGTGACTGTAGTTCGAGAAATGTCGGGGATGTCGACAACTCTCTTCGCTATCTTTCCGCGCCAGGAAATCTGAAAGGCAGACGCAGTTCGCCGTCTGCTTTGTAGAATATACCGCCTTTCAATCACCTACGGCCATCCTCGTTATTTCGGCAGTGGTGACTTTTGTTGTTTCTTGCGCATGCATTCTTTTTTTTGCGTTATCAAATTACGTTGCTCAGTATTCCAGGTCTTTGTGTTTGTCCCCATTAACCCACCCTTGACAATCCATTGGGACAACAAAGCGGTGCGTAGATAAAGAACGCTGCAGCTGTAGAATTACTTACGACTCGGGGTTCGTGTGCTTCATGTTCGCTCCACTCGGCGGCGTGGGCGACAACTCTCAATGGCATTTTTTTTTTGTGTATAGTGCCGAGATAGAGGTTAGCACGAGTGTGGAAGCATATAAAGCTATTCGTGCGCTTGTTTTGGCACGCTTTGTTTTGAAAAAAAAGACTGTTTATAGAAGTTGGAATTGACTCTGAAATGAATCAGCAAGATGGAGGGAGACTGCTTTGAACCTGTCTCCGAGTTTTTGAATGGCGTGAGCCCCGTATAGTGTTAAGGGTGAACAGTTCGAGTTCTTTATCTCTATACGCGCTGTATTTCCAAATTCGTTGCCCGTCCATGAAACACAACGAGATTATTGAAAGAGGCTTTAGCGTTTATGTGTGAGAAGTTCGGAATCACAGACAACAGTACTGCTTTCGTAAATGTCGATCAACAGAGCTCGTGTTGCTAGAGCAGAAGGAATAATTTTTGAAGTCGTTTAAATACGAAAAGTTAATTATAGGCATTTTCGTCAACTTTTCGAAGGCGTTCGACCACATAAAGCTCACTTCACTAATAAAAAAGCTCGAATACTATGGAATTCGTGGCGGTCCTTTAGTTCTTCTAGGATCGTATGTTGAATTTCGTCAACAATATGTTGTGATAAATGTCTTCTGTTCAGCCCTTTAGAGCTGGAGTTATTTAATTATATATAAATTAAATAACTTTGTTATTTAATTTATATATAAATGATATTGTTAGTATAACCAAAGCTCCTACTTCATTATTTATGCCGACAACACTAGTTAATTATTTTCAGACAGATAAATAGAAGACCTTTTAGTAAAACAAAAATTTCACTAAAGAAGCAGTACGTCTAGAGCGAAGCTAGCTCATTAGGAATGAACACAAGCAAAAGTAAAGCTGTCCATTTTCAACCTTAGAACAGGCGTGTTTTCAATCCTTTTAATATTATCCTGGTATCCTCAATAATAAAAACATATTCCATAACGTTAAAACACTTGGCGTCTATTTTAATGAATATATGTCCTGGTATTACCACGTTGAGAGCGTTGTTAAAAAGTTACCAAGAGTGCTTGGAAAACTATGCCAATTCAAGCATTTACTGCCTCGTCGCATAAAAATGCTTATATATTAGGGGCTTTTTTAACCCAATTTGAATTACTACAATTAAGTGTGGGGTACCACAACGATGTCAAAAATCAAGAAATTACATCGTAGTGAAAACAAAAACAAACGAAAGAACGCAGTTCGCATAATACTTCTTTTGTTCTTTTTGATACACATACACTCCCACTATTTAAAGAGTTATGTCTAATACCTGTCTCCCAGCTATATAAGTATGCCCCACTGACACGATACACATCTGCCCTTCGTTCTAGTAAGGCTTTCCTTGAACAAATTTCAAACCTGACTCATAATTTCAGATTATACGACGTTCTTGAAGCGGAGTGTTGGAAAATGCCATTCAATTGTAAACATTACGGGTCCCAAATGCTAAGGCATAATCTTCCGCTTGTCCCAAAATAAACTTCAGAAGAATATTTTGACAAATATTGAAAGGCTGGAATTTGGTACACTTAGACATGTCTTTCTGCATTAAAATCTTGCGTGTACTCATATTGGGATTGAGTGTTCTGAGTATTATTTTTTCTGCTAAACGTGTATTATCTTTACAGTGGCTTTCATGTATCTATCATGTCATGGAACTTTTGCTAGCTTGTTAAAGGGGCGATGCAACGCTTTTTGCACTTTTGCGCAAATACCGCTTTGAACGAATCTCTGACGGCAATGACCTACGCAACACTGGATCGTTTTTCACCACACTCCATAGTAGTCGCAGAAAAAATTAAAGAAAAACGAGCAGCGTTCACCCCCTCATCTCGCAGCCAGAACAAGCGGCCACGTGATCTGGAGCCGATCATATCACGCCAATGTCGATTATAGATACGTGCTGGGGTTGGCAAGGGACAGGACACGCGCTGAGTTCGGCTATTGTCGTCATTAGAGCGACTGGACACGGGCAATGGCAGGGGCCACCACCCGAATGCTTGTCGAGCTATTGATTATCGCGAGCCCGAATGTGGTGCTCACGCAATGCTCGGGTCCAGTTTATGAGCCGCATTCAAAAAGTCGTCACTGGGGGTTACTGCGATCCCCCAGTACCGTCATCGCGTTTTGTGGAAGGAGGGACTGAAAGAAAACGCTAGCTTGTGTCTTTGAAATTACACAGCAACAAAGGAGTTTCCAAGTCAGTGGCACTGCGTGCGAGTATACTTAGGTCCCCCTAGTACCATTAAGCTTGTGTTAAGTGAAAAACGTTCCAAGGGAATATCGTTGCACCGCCCCTTTAACTGTAATATATCTGCACTGGAAATGTAGTATGTGTACACGTGTATATGTATGTGTGTATATGTGTGTATATGTGTGTATATGTGTGTATATGTATATATGTATAATAGATATACTATATTTAAATATTTTGTGATGTCATGCCTTTTTCTTTCTCTTTTTTGCTGTAGCCATGTGCCAAATTGTAAGGTAGCAAGGGCCTTGTCAAGTTTAATCTTTTTTACTTTTTGCCTCTACAGCCCACGTCAACTCTTGATGTGAAATAAATAATTTATTGATTAAATGATTGTTGCGCACTCCCTTTATATTTTTTTTTTCAAACCCTGAAGCAGATAGTGAAGAAAGCTTCCTTATCCTTTGTTCGATATTTTTGTCATTTTGAAATCTGAAACCTTTTAGGTGCCGAATTGATAAAGTAAAACGTTATCTCCTCTACATTACTATCTGTCCAGCGTCGTACATCACATTGCTGTGAAGCCATTCATCGTAACTATGACACTTGAGGAGTTTGGAGCTCATTCGTGTACCGTGTATTGAATTCACTTTTATTTTACCATCAAGATTTTCAAGATCATTGGAAGAAGTTGCATGCTTTCAACACATTTTTTGTCATAATTGTTGTTGAGACTACCCTCACACCAAGATGTATGAGAGTTGACGTTTCTTTTACCAACATAACTTTTGTTTCAAACAAAAGGAGATCAAGCGCGAAAGCTGAAAGTGCGATCGGTGTCAATACAGTGAGTTGCACTACATAGTGTACTTCATCTGAGACTCATCCGAGTCGCGGAGGATGCAAGAGAGGTAGCTTAACTCCCCTTCCGGTTACCAGCCGTAGTTCAAGGTTTCGCCGCTGCGTGAGCATGCTGGGCATGCGTCTTCGCATGTCCAGAACTTTTCATGAAAAAAAAGTCTAGTTGGAGTCAGTCTCTCTAAATTACAACCTGCGGCGACGTTTTCTTGGCGCAGTCAATGAGCTGCATGATAGAAATTAGCAAGAAATCTACCAAATGAAGCACTAGCAACGTTATATTTATGGTTGCGTGTATTGGGAGTTTATTATTTTTTCAAATTCATGGGACTTTTATCGAGTACTAAACGCTAAAAGCACCAAAAATCTGGGACGGGGTGAAGACAACGACAACATAACGCCTTGTGTTTATTGTTGTCGTCTTTATTTGAGCGCGTTTTTTGTGATTTTAGTGCGCAACGAACAAAATAGCCTAACTCACTATTTTGTCGTTTTATCGAGTTTATTTTTTTCTCACCGATTCGGTGTTCTTCGGTGTCAATTTTTGGTGTCGGAGGAAAACAATCGACGTTTATCGAAGCATTATTTTTATAAAAACAGAATATCAGCAAGACATTTTTTAGCATCCGGAGAACAGACGCGCGGCCCAAAATACTTTGATAGCGCCCTGGTACCGATAAGAAAGAAAAAAAATGAAATAAATGGTGCAGCACCGAAGGAAGCAGTGCTGCCGCGCGGTCAGTTTCATGTGGGTTATGCCTTTATCCCGTTCAAAACAAGATAAAGCTGTAGATACAGGTTTTCTTCTGTGAAGTTTGGATTTTTTTTTTATACTCAGGGCAGCTCCGATTTCGGAATTTTTCGGTCTTTCAAAATTTTAATTAAAACCAAACAAAAAGTTGTTTTTTTCTGGGGCGGGTGGAGAGGGAGTTTAACGGTATTTACCGAGAAACACAGAACCCTATAACAGTTTTCACCTCAAGAACTTTAAGCCGGGGTCACACTGCTTATATATCATACAAAATACTGTCTGCAAACAGATTCGAACGCAAGTCACCACGAGGTCCGTGCGTCGAATGCCCCATAGCAACGAGCTTCAAGGAGAAACTTGGCAAGCGGCATTCGAACCATGGATATCGTGGTGACATGTTTTCAGACTGTCTTTTTCTATCATGTACAAACACTGTGACCCCGGATTTAGTAAAAAGAACATTCAAGCTCCTAGTGGAAAGTTTTATTTTCTCACTTTCATGCTGAATTAAGATATATTGCCGCGCACAGGGCCGAACAAGCAACGCTCGGTCATGGAATTCTGCAAGATTCTCGTTTGTTCTCGCTCGGGGCGTGACTTTTAGCATTTCGTCCTCCTTTCTTGTTCTCGAAAGTACCTGTTCATTTTCGCCCCGAGTGCGCGACGCTCGAAGCTTATTTGCCAAATTTTTCAGATAGTCACGCACAGTAGATAAGGAGCTGCGTCGGGACCTTGTCGAGTCAGTCACTCTCTCGCTTGCTGTTACGCCGCCAAATCACCGCTCGCTTTTCTGCTGCCTGGACGCTTGTTCTTTATTTTGTTTGGCACAAGTTCGCCGATTAAACCTTTATTTTCAGTTCACTGTTCAGCTTCTCGTCACCTTCATTCGTTACACTATGTAGGTACGTCCTTCAATATATTTATGTTATTTTATCACGACGTACACGTTTCCAACGCCAAAAAAGATAGTTTTTTTCTTCGACAACAAAAACTTGTAAAAACTAGTTTGTGCAGTGCGTGAATAATGCGCAAAACTTCGTTTTTTTTTCTTTATGTGACAAAGAATATAGTCATATTACTCGGTACACCACCCCAGGCTTTAAGGACAGGCCGACGACCTCCAGCGTTCTGGAGCGCAACGGAAATACATGAATAAGGAAATTAATAAATGAATCAATGCATCAATCAATCAATCAATCAATCAATCAATCAATCAATCAATCAATCAGTTAATCGACCAATCATTCAATCATCGCTTGATAAATGAATGAAACATTCATTTAATCATTGAATCAATAAAGGAATTATTGTAATTTTATTCGCATTCACAAAAGTGACAGATGCGCGGGGGGGGGGCAGACGAATAGCCAACCGTGGGTAGCTTGACGAGCTCAGACACCAAACCATTTTTGTCCTCCTAAGCGTACCTCTAGAATGCATCAAGCTGCGTAACTGTATGAATCGGACATCACCAGCAAATATTCAGGTCAACGTGCTAATATTATCAATTTCAAAAAGTAGTGCATAGCTTCATTTTACATACGAGAGTCACATTGATTGATTGAATTGTTCAGTTTGGGTGCCGTATCATCTTCTTTGATGGAAGCATCTTTTAATACCTCAACGCAAACACTACATTTGGATTTTACGCAAGTTGTGTGCGTCTGATGAATGTGGTTCACTTAAATGTGGAGTGCAAACGCATGTCTGGGTCATTAGCCCACTCAAGTATATAGATGACTAATCTATTCCGTACTTAAACGAAGTTATTGCGGTCGTATATGACGTCCCTTTCACGGTATTTGAGGTCGCACAGGTGACACCCACTCACGTCGGGAGTCGGAAGGTAGGTCCCCATCAAATCAGACTAACAGCAATCTTCTAATTTGGTGGGCGTCGACTCTATCGCGTGCCGTGATTGTTGTATTTTTTACACTATACTCCGTTTCACCTTAGGTCCTGATGCAGCGGACGCTACGAGTTATCCTAGCCAATCCCGCTCTGTAGACGTAGTTCCTGATACGCATTCCGCGCGTCGCTGGGCCCCCTCTCTAAGGTCACGGGATGTTCACAAGGCCTTGGACTGGCTCCGATGGCTCGTAGCATCCTTTGCGCCCGGACGTAAGTTGAAGCGGATTATAGTATATTCTAAAAATAAATATAATTAAAGCAATCATAACATAGTGTGGCTTCAACCGCCGCTACCAAAATTATACTATTTTTTTTAATTATTTTAATCAAAATTGTGTTTTCAATCTTGTGCTGGGTGAACTATAAGCCCAATGCGGTTTTTAATTTTTAAAACGAAGTGTCATTCTTTTTGCTATTTTACGCCTGTCCACAATGTCCTTCTACTTGGATATTTAGGCACCTAAGATCATGTTAATTTTAAGCAGTAACAGTGGGACTTTCATGTTAAGGCGAGACTATACATTGTATATTATATTATCATTATCGTTTTTTTCTCGCATTGCTTAATCTTCATTTTTGGAAATGGTGTGGTATTGGACATTTCCCTCTATTTTTTCGTTGTGAACATAAGACTTCTTTTTCAGCAGTTACACGTTTCATGTAATATTAAGTATAGGCACTCTTTCGGCAGATGCGAATAGCTATGATACAGCCAGTTCAAAATAGTAAGAAGGTACAAAAATTTTACAACTTCTGTTAGGTAGCTTATTGTTCAAATCATCTCAGTTGAAATAATTATCGGCATACGGAAACGTATAAAGAGATTAATTATTGTGACATTTGTTACATAGAACATAGAACATAGCTTCATTTTCGCAAGTAACAATGCCCAATGTACAATATCGAGCCTGTATAAGCCTCAAGGGCTTGTGTACCTAGATAGGCAGGTGGCGAAGTAGCAGTATAATCAGATTGGGTGTGTCTATTTAGCCTCGAGAATGCAATTCAAACAAACTCAAGAACTTTGACAAGGGATAAATTCAAAAGGAAAACAAACAGTAATACATTTGAGGCATCATCACACCGTGAAGACTGAGAATCCCATATCACTGCTCTGAGTTTTGTAGTGCTTTTTTAAAGTTTCTTTGTAGATGTTATAGCAAGCAATGATTCTGGTAGGTTGTTGAAAACATGCGGTACATAGTAAAATCGCGTAGGCTCACCATACCTTGTTTTGATTCGTGGTACATCAAAACGCAGTGACGGTCTCCATGGTCGCGGCTGTTCATATGGCGTTTCAAACATAAAGTTCCAGAAGTTCCGAAGTACGACTGCTTCCTTAAAAGTCCCTCAAAAGATGGTGGTTGAAATTCGTGAAATATACATGCATTTAATAAGACATCTGGCCTATTAAACGCGACACTTTTCAACATACCTTTTAACAAAGTATTTGCTCTGGCGCGCCAAGAAAGGAAGCAAACTGAACAAATGGTTATCCCGTAACATAGATAACTATATGCCAAGGCTTGTGTTGTCATTTTTCTTACAGAAAAGG
Source organism: Ixodes ricinus (assembly GCA_037355805.1). Taxonomy (NCBI): domain Eukaryota; kingdom Metazoa; phylum Arthropoda; class Arachnida; order Ixodida; family Ixodidae; genus Ixodes; species Ixodes ricinus. The sequence goes on along the minus strand of JAZHYW010060741.1, from coordinate 36,269 downwards.
GCAAGACCATTTTAATATTGTAAAAACAACTTGACACACTTCTTAGTCGTTTACATATATACGTCATATGAGTACACCATGACAAGTCACTGTCGAAGTAAATTCCCAGATATTTTACCGATTTCACATACTGAAGAGGTTTCGCAAATACAGTAAATACAGGCGGGAGTATGCAGCGTTGCAGTATCTGATAGTTCTACCTGCCTCAGCGGGTGCCTAAAACAAACAAAGTTTTGTCTTCGAAGCATTCACTTTGATTAGGTTAGAGTAGAACCAGTCGATTGTGGAAATAAGGTCATTTTGAAGCTTTTGATCGGCAACGTGATAATTCGCGTCACACGACATCAAAACCGTGTCGTCTGGATATTGGTATATTTTACATTTATAGATAGCATTAGGAAGCTCATTTACATAAAATTGAATCAACAAAGGCGACAAAACTGATCCTTGCGGCACCTCGGAAGTCAGAAAAGTTTTCTTACTTTTGAGATCTTGAAGAGCTGCGACTTGGGACCGTCCTGAAAGGTACCCTTTTAAAATCGAAAAGAAATGGCCCTAAACCCAAGTTTGCATAGTTTAGAGCAAAGTATTTCGTGATTTATGCTATCCAAAGCTTTTGACACGTCTAGGAGCACTGCACAGGTTTGTATATTATTATAAAATCCTGCGTGTAAGATATCGGTAGAAGTTTCTAATAAAGCTTGAGTTTCCTGTTCAGCAAGCGAAACCGTACTGATGATTGGATAGTAAATCGAACCGTTCTGAAAAACCGCTCATTACCTTTAACAAGTGTTTTTTTTTCAGTAATTGTGCAATGCACGACAGTATGGATATTGGGCGATAGTCTTTAAATCATTTCGCTGACCCTCCTTTATACAATATTCTTCTACAAAGTGGTTTCACAATAGCTGTTTTCATTTCTGCTGGCCAGTTTCCTGTCTCAATGACATTATTTAGCGCTCCTAGAAGTACCATACATGTTACTGAGAAGGTTTTATAACCGTCATTGGTATGAAAAGGTTCAAAAATATAATTTCTTTATTACTGGGCCCACGTGTTTGTTTCAAACGAAAACAAGTTGCTAACAAGACACCAGTGTTTTGTTTACAAATATATAGTCGTAATAAAGGTGGGACAAACAGTCATATATTTGTCAGGAGAAGGAGCTTGAAACTTGATCGAAAGAATATTCGCAGAGGACAATGTCAGACACAAAAGATTAATAGTCGGCGTGGAAGTTCAACTGCACTATCGAGAAGATCGGGATCAAGGAGGCACCACGCAAAACTATGCGCTGGTTAACGGCGTCAAACAGTGTGTCGCAACCGTAGCACTCAAGCTTTGTTCCAGTCGGCAGAAGTCCGGTTCAGGGGTCCTGAGGCGCAGTAAAACTTACAAAGAATACCAGGTCATTTCTCCCCTGACCCGCGACCACGGCTCTCATCTCATATGGAACAAATTATACAGCGCGGCCACGAAGGCTGGCTCGGCCCGAAACCACTTCCATTCACCTCTCATTGCTTTCCACAATTTGTGTGCAGTGGCGCGGTGGAGGGGACGCCGTGACGTGACATGGCTACTTTGATGCACCTCGGAAACGTGTTCCATGATATTCAGATCGGCTCCTTTTGGGGGCCAAGGCAGCTTCGTCAGGCAGCGCTCCTCGACGGAGATACGAGCGTGACAACGCATTTTCCACTTCGGCGCTTTCTTGAGATGCACTGAAATGCATGTTAGCTGAAAAACGTGAACATTGGGCTACACGGCACACGCACCGTGATGGTGGTTCCGTCGGCCAATATTTCGCTAGCAGACGGCCGGAAGACAGCAGCGGCGCAGTGAGCGCAAATGAGAATTTATCTCGGCCTCAGGGTGCGCCGTGTTTACGGAGCGATGCGACAGGCGGCGCAGGTAGTACCGTAAACAGGCCGGAGCGCTGTTTCAGCTCATATTGTCCGCGATAGTACATGTTTCAGTCTTTCAAAATTTCTGCGCAGATCATGTATACGTATTTCGTCAAAGCCCGGTGAGGTTCTTTCTTTAAATGAAAATAATTAATCACGTAGCTCATGATTCAGATATCAAGGGAAGAAAAGCTGAAGCCTTATGATGCACACGCAGTGTAATGATAGCTGCGTCTTTACTATCGCGCTCTTCCCCGGAGATACGAGCAAAAAAGTGTTGAAGTCATCAATCGCTGTCTGCGTGACAGGAGAAAATGACTTATCTATCACATCATCGATTAAAAGACGTTTTGTTCAACCTCGAACTCGATTGGCCAACTCCCATGTTTCCGCGGTATTAAGACGTTTGTTTTCAGATTCATTTTTGAAATGTCTACGCTTAGAGGAACGAATTAATGCGGACGCTTTACTTCTTGCTATTTTGAACTCGCTTTTCAGTGATACATTTATTGGCGAATGTTTACATCGTTTACAGAGGAAGTCTTTATAATTTATTGCAGATAAAACTTCTGGGGCAAGCCATTCTCGGTCAGGTTGACGTTTTTTAGTACCTCCGCTTTTCTACTTGGGGATGAAAATTGCGAGAATAAATCGACTAACGTGTCGTACAGCTTTGGCGCTTCTACTGAATTTAAAAGACCATTCCAGTCATGGTTATCTACTATTTTATTGAACTGCACTTGGTCAGTTATTGTTATTTTTTTCATCGATGTATTTGAGTCGCTCGTGCATTTTTAAGACATTATCTGGCAAGCTATGAAGTAATGATACGCAAATTTTTCGGAAATCACTGCGGCTTTAACGGTACTGTCAAATATTCTTATATTAAAATAGTCAATACACGACGAAACCAATTTGTCGCCCAACAACTCTTCCCGAGTTGGGGCCTGTATTATGCTTTCGATACCGTAAGTCGCCAATAAATTAAGGTAATCGCATACACTATGGAGTGAGGAATCCATGGTATTTAAATGAAAGTCGCCTACTAAACATAACTGACTTGTCGGGCTAAGTTCCGATAGCGCTTTATCAAGTTCTTCAAGAAACAAGTTCGCGTTATTTGACGGCGGACTGATGAGATCGAAATTAGGACGACAGAGAAATCTTGGCAGCTTATCTGGAGACCTATGCACTCAGCATGCGTCATTGATATTGTTATCTGACTTGCGAGCCAAATGTTTTTGACATAAACGCATATCGTCCCCCTCCCCCCCTCCTTACCAGGCGCTCTTGTAATATGTGAATCGGTCATAACCAGGAATAAAAAAAAGTTGTCATTTCCTAATTAATATTAACTTCAGTTAGAATGAAAGCATCCATGATCGTGCCCAAGTCACGAACTAGTACCATAAACTGGATCCTAATAGTTTCTAATACTTTTTTATATTGACGCTGAACATACTAAACGAAACATCTGAAGGTTCTTCGAAATTATTTTAAGTAATGAACAGTTTAGAAACTGAAAACAATCCATGGAAGCACCTATACAATGGTGTCCAAATCTGCAACTCGGTTAACCCGCAACAGTGACGACCCCTCGTTTTTCTTCGCGAAGATCTTTCCGTTCTTTACCCACGTGAACTTGTCTTGTTTTATCTTTGCCCTCTCCCTGACCATCCAGAATAATTCTAGGTTTTGCTTTGTAAGATTGTCGTTAAAGAAACGTTTTCGGACAGTGGCAGCCTGGATGAGCTGACGCAGCTTGCCACGCGCTCCAAGCCAAAAATCTTTTAGTTCCTTCGTTCTGAATTTAATCAGTACTATTGGTATCGTACCTGGTTTAGCAGGAAGGCGATGCACCACGAGAATATTTTTAGCATCAGGGTTTGGCAACTCCGATTTAGTTGCCAAGTTGCTTATTCGTTGTCTGAGATTTTCGTCTGGTAAAATCGGGAGCCCGTGAATTTTCAAGTTTGGGAGACGACTGTATTGTTCTCCGTTATTGATTTCGTCCCGCATAAACTGAATTGTCTCTGCTTGGCGATTCACGGTTTTCCGCAGTTCATCGTGTTCATCTTCTAGCTCCCTCAGCTTGTTTTCATTTTTCGTCACGCCCTCCAACGCAGAGTCGTATTTGACGGCTAACCCATCCACTTTGGTTTCCATTTCCTGCATGTGAGCTTCTAGTCTCTCTACTGTAGGTTTTAAAGTCAATAGTTCGTCGACCTTAGAGGGCAATGTTAGGAGGGTGTCTACGCTTGCCTTCATTGCCAAGAGAGCATCAAGTTCTTCCCCAAAAGACTCAAGCTGAGCGTAGACTGATGTTTGACCATCCAGTGGCGCGTTCGGCGAAGAAGTCGCTCCACTTCGCGAACCACTTCTGTTCTCATGCGTGCGATAGGTCTTACAAAGCCATTTTTATCGCTTTGCTTATCCCATGCTTACAAAGGAAGTTTCCGTACCTCCCGTGCAACACTTGCCCAAGTGATACCCATTCCGGAACACTGAGCAGGTCAAACATTTCTCGTCACCGGCAAACTCTGCGTGACATGGTACACAGTCTTTCCCCCGAGACATCGTATAAGCTCAACACTTCAGTCGGTGGCAGAAAAGAAAACTAACTTCCAATCATATTTCAAACGAACTCTCACCTGGCGAAAGAATACAAGCGAGCGGGTGAGTGAACTTGTCGACATCGATTTCGCCACTGACTGCGACGAAGGCTCCGACGCAACTGTCTTTTAAAGGCCAACGACCAGACACGAGATTCTGCAAGGCAGAGAAATCCTCCTCACTCTGAGGGAGGAGGAAACAGGCAATGGTGGACAGGGTAGAAGGGAGAGAGGAGGAAGCGGGGGAAAAGGGGAAAGCGCGAACTGGTCGTTGGTCTTTAGGCTCTTCTGGGCTTAAAAGTCATGTTGATATTTGATACCCACCCCTAGACACTTCGGCCTGGCATGACGTAAGATGGGGCAGGATAGGATAAACCCAGTAGCGGCTCTGAATTTGCGTTTTACTTCTATGTCGTGCACTTCCTGTAGCTATTTTGTCTTTCTTTTTGTGTGTGCTTGTTAGTTCCGAGTACATCGGATGCAGGTTTTGATCACTGAGATTATCTTTTCCGGTCTTTATTTATACGTCCGACCGAGCGAATGCGTCACAGGCGAGATTAATGGCCAGTTTAAGAACTACAGTTTTATTTTTTTATTCCTTACTGTAACGTTTTAAGTTTCTGTTGTGCTGCTCGGTGGTGGGTTTAATTTTGTTATCATTGAAACAGGTTTTTGACGACGGGTAATCAATGGACGAAGCCTCTGCACGATTGGGCTTTCCTACTCGAAACGTTGTTGCTGTGCAAGAGTGTTCACAAAGAAATTCTGGACGCCAAATGTTTGTAAACCCTTCATCCGCGAGCATTTTATTCGCGTGTATCGCGGAGACACGTACGAATTCTCCGCCTTTGACGCAATGGCCTCCTGTAAAGGATGCACTGCCACAGACCGACCTAATAGCAGGAGAAGCATATTTAAAGTGAAAGTGGCTGCTGTGAACAGTGCACTTAATTCCCTAATTCTAAGGGAGGATTTTGTTTTATTACATGCGATAGCATTTTATCATCTGTCATTCTCAGAGGTCGGATCTGTTCTCAGAGTGCAGCTGTTAGGCGCCCGTTTCCGGCTCGAGTGGCGTCGCCGTCGCCATCGGCGTCGACGCAACCGCGCGCGTTGCATTATGGGAATAATGCAAGCAGGCGTAACCGCGCGTTGCATTATAGAAACAATTTCCTCGCTAAATTTAGCGGGAAAAAACATCCCGCTAAATTTAGCAAAAAGCAAATTTCCACTATATTTAGCTGAAAAAATTTCCCCTCTAAATTTAGCGGAAACATTTCCCCACTATGTTTAGCGGAAAAACTTCCCCCATAAATTTAGCGGAGAAATTTTTGCAAAATGTTCCCGCTAAGTTTAGCGGGAACATGTTACCGCTAAAGTTAGCGGAGAAATTTTCCCGCCAAATTTAGCAGGGAAAACTTCCCGCTAAATTTAGCAGGGAAACTTCCCGCTAAATTTAGGGAAGTTTCCCGCTGCATTTATCGGTAAAACGTTTCAGCCAAATTTAGCAGGTAAATTTTCCCCTAAATTTAGGGAAAAATTATTCCGCTAAATTTAGCGGAAACATTTCCTCGCTCAAGTTAGTGGAAGCTTTCCCCACTAAATTAGGCGGGAAATTTAGCCAAAATATTTTCCCTAAATTTAGTGGGGGAGGAGGAGGGAAGGGGAAGGGGGGCATACCCCCTTCCGTACCCTCCTCTCCTCCTCCTCAAGAGTTGCGCACTAATTCGGCATTACAAAAAATTGTTAACGTCTTTAATTTTTTTTTTACTTGCTTTGAGTTTTCAGGTTCGTCACCTCCCAAAGTTCATCGCAACGCTACCAGTGAGGGGAGCAGTCCGCAAATAAAAAGGTTTATCGGTCAGAATTCGGCGAACCCGGACCATAGTTTCGATACAGTAACCTTACACGAAACACGAGAATGTTCCATTGTTGTGAGCGTCGAATTTCAAACTCGCATTTACAAATGGACAGGGAAGCCATCCAGAGTGAGGCAATTCGGCACAAAGGAACTTTACAGCTGCAGAACGTTTGAGAAAGTATTAAACCAGACACCGCTGGCGTGCCTGTTAAAACCGGGAGAATAATGGGTCTCGGTAGGCTGTTGTCGACTGACGAACAAAGTCCATCGACACTTGTTCCTCTGCATGAGGCTCATCAATGCCGCTGCAAATGGAAACCGTCTGCACGCAACCAGGAATAGAAGAAAATGCGATCCAACGTTGTTTTTTTTTTCCTGAATGCTGCCGTAAACCGCCGAAGCTATTCTTCAGCGGTAGCTGCTATGAGCTTTCCCCTCACACCCTTAAAATGATGATGTATGGCGTTGTAGGATTCCGTCGTAGATATCATCACGTGATCTCATGCTGTCATGTGACGTCACGGTGTCATGCGACGTCCGGCTGTTACGTGGCATGGAGTCACATGACCATATGATATCACTTGACTATGCTAGTAGTCAAGTGACATCATTTATCTAGATAAATGTGTGTTCCACTCTCCGCGCAGGCAGTCACAAGGGCCAAGGCCGTTGCTCTGGACAAATGCAGGCGGGTTGACATGAGGTTACAATTTGTCCAATATAAAAGTAAATTATTTTTGGTAAGCATTGTATCTCCTCCATTTCTATTAATGAAGACTTTTTGTACTCTCAGCGCCACAAAGCCACGATAAAAGCCCGTAATAAACTTTCGCAGCCGCTTCTGCCTTGCTAGCAGACGACACGATTTCTTCGGAGGTTCAGTGGTAGTTTTCGAGAGAGTACGCAACTAGTTAAATTAAGTTGGTAACCAACGAATGAACTTCTATTCTCCGGGTCAAATTTCTGTCGGATTTTTTAAGCGAAGAGCGCCCCGTGCACAGCTTTGCTGGACGCTCAAACTGCGCGAGCGCGCGAGAGCCTGTCCGTATTTGAGAAGGGTGAAAACACTGTAGAGCCTCGAACGACGACGAAATGAAGTGTATCAACGTCAAAATGCAGTCAGCACACGTTTCAAGGAGTTCTGACGGAGATGCATCAGTGTGTGATTAAAGCATATATAACAGATATCTAACGTGCCTGATGTTTTAGAGCGCTGCTCTTAGGCGCCCGTTTCTGGATTTCGCGGCGTCGGCGTCTCCGTCCGCGTCGGCTTAACCACGCTAAATTTAGCGGGAAAATCGACGTCACGTGACCTCAACACCAATTCAGTTTCCCCGCTAAATCTTGCGGGGAAAATTACGTCACATGACTCTGTGTCACGTCATCTACGAACAGATTCAGTTCTCCGCTAGATTTAGCGCAAAAATTGACGTCACGTGACCTCAACAGGAATTCGATCGCCCTCTACATTTAGCGGAAAAATTGACGTCACGTGACCTCATCACCAATTCTGTTTTCCCTCTAAATTTAGCGCAGAAAATGACGTCACGTTACTTGGTGTCACGTCACCTATGAACAAATTCAGTTTCTCCGCTAGATTTAGCGGGAAAATTGAAGTCACGTGCGGAGGAGAAAGAGGGGAAGGTACAAAGAGGAGGAGGGGAGGAGGAGAAGAGAAGAAAGGAGGGGAGAGGAGGACAAGGATGGAAGGAAGAGGAGGAGGGAAGAAGAGGAAAAGGAGTAGGGAGGAGGAGGAAGAGGAAGGGAAAGGAGGAGGAGGAGAAAAGAAGGGAAGGACGACGAGTAGAGGAGGACGAAAGGAGGATATGTTAAATTAAAAATAATTGCACCTGCAAACTACAAAAAGGGCCTGACGCTTTCTTATCATCTACAAATTAGATGCGTCTCTCGTTATATTTTTCGCAGACCTCAATACGTGCGATGCCTCTCGTCAGACAGTGTCCCGTATCGCAAACAAATTCTTGTCGTGCTCGCTTGCACCTTTGCAGTAATTGCATTATCATTATCACCTTAATATGCAGGCCTTTCACCCTTGTTGGTGTTAGACTGGTGCCAGCCGAAAAAATCCGTTTGTTCTACTAGCGGCTAACTCCTGGTTAGCCTGGTTGGTAGAGCGCTGCACTTGAAATTGAGAGGTCACTGGTTCGATACCAGGACCAGGCGGATTTTTTAGGTCGCGCGGCAGTCACCTAGCTGTGTTTGGAGATCTGTGAGTGTCCTTTGTCCCCCTTGTTTTCCTTCTCCGGAGTTTATTATCGAGGTACAATACTTTTTTATAAGTCTGACGAGTCCTCTTAGACCTGACGGGTTCCTGATAAATACAAGATTCAAATCGTATCATTATGCACAAGATTCCGACTGTTTTAGAGAGCATACCTCAGTAATTCCGTACGCGTTCGTCGTCTGCAGCAGGCATCTCGGGACTCTTTTGAGATGTGTCGAAGACCGGAAGTTGCCGTCTCAAAATATTTCAGAAAAAGCTGATACTCGGCATACTTCTGTCGTGGTGTGCGTCAAATTTAGGCTTCCCTATCCATTATTTTTAGGCGTGTAAATTCGACGTCCAATTTTCAAACGATGTTTCGTTGTTTGTTTTTTTTCGGAGAGAAATCTAGTCCCATGTATTCGTGCATAGGAACGCCCCTAGCAACGGTTTGTTTGGAGCAGTGACGTCACACTTATTGGGTCAATGCTTCCTCCACGTAAGGTGCAAGACATACAAAGATACGTCGGTGTCTGATAAGGTGTCGCAGCAACCACTGTCACTATATAATACGCCAAGATTTCAAAGTGTTTCGAGTTATTCGATTGGGGTCATGTGTTTCATGGGCGGCGTCTGCACCACGAGCGAGGAGGTGACGAAAGCGTTCATCGTCCGCGAGCGTCTCAACCTCTTTCCCCGCTTTTCTCCTCGCCACGAGACAACGCTACGCATGCAAACTTGCGACCAAGTTGCAGCAGGCGGTCTCCACCATTAGATTACAAATACTTTTTATGATATGTAGTTTTTCCCTATTTTACTTAAATCTATGCTCTCTATCCCTGTACTATATATAGACCTTTTCATCCTCCTCCGCATGGGCGCTGCCATCTTGGAATCACGTGACGTGGCAGCCATTAGGTTGCTTCAAGTTGCTACTCCACTCTCCCCTCCGCGCCTTGGCGGATGCGTTGTATTGGTTGTAATCGTGTTTTTCGTCGCGTTTCACCGCGCGTTCTTGCCTTACTTCGGAAACTGTAGTCCGATACGTCTACTCGACGACTAAGACATCACGAGGGTTCAAGGGTCCTTATGACAACTGAGGTTTGTTAACCAAAAGTGGCGGAACATTCTCAATAAGAAGCGCGTATATTTATATCGTGGATTCAGGATCGGAAGGCGTCAAGAATAGTCAGCGCAAGGAGACTATCTCCTATTTCCTGAAAGTGTCGTTCTTAGTATTCATAATATATCGAAAACTGTTTTTTTTTACTATGTGAGGAAACTCGCGGACGAGATAGACAACGAACGTTTATCTTTTATTTTATCTGAGGCTAGAAGTACTGGTACGTCAACATCAGGCGATTTGTTTGTTCATAATATCACACCTAAATATGTGCATGAAGTTTTCAATCTTTTTGCGACGTAATAGTTCGGTTGGTCGGTTACTTATAAAGTTTAAGAAAATGTATACCGTGCTCGCTTCCATTTCGACAGTCATTTAAGTGATTTATTTATTATATTTAGATAACCAGTTGGGACTGCCGGCGTAAGAAACTGCCACAGACCACAGTAGCGAGTTTTGGAATAGGTGCACAAAGAAATAACGTCGTTTCTATTTGCTAATCTAAAACGCGGTTTGGGTTCTAGACATGCGCAATAATGATGACGCTTTTTTTTTTGCGTTTGCTGTTTTATTTTTTGTTAGTATCTAGAACCCGCAATATTTAACGCCAAAAAGAAGAAAACAAAGCCGTGTGCATAACAATTATTTGAGTCCAGGATTGTTGATGGCGAATAGAGGTTTACTTTTGGTGGCTGGCGACGCCGAAATTTACAAAGCGAATCTGTTCAAACAAATAAATATTTGTTCACACAGGTCTGTAAAGTGGTGTCGAGCGCTAGAATTCAGCCAAACTTTCCGAGGTATTTCTTCTCCTGCGCCCTTTAATTTTATTTGGCGAATTTCACGGAAGACAAATGCCAGATTTAATTTGACGGGCCTGTCACCTATATCATATCTTGAGTAAGCAAATGTTCATATCAAAATAATTTATTTTCAAGGACTAATATCGCGAAATGCTGCTTATGAGTACTTAGCAGGGTTTATAATTTAAGAAATTTCCTACTCGGCCTGTCAAAACATGCTCGAGTATACTGAATTAAAGAAAAAATGCCGAGATGATACTACTTTTTTATATTAATTATCTGTGTCATTACACGATACGTTTTCAGTCTGCGAAGTTCACTAAAGGTTGGGTGCCCACAAAAACCAGAGTGAGTAGTAAACTCGCGAGCTCATCTGTTCTGGCTGATTCAGCACATTGCTAATCAAGCTGTCGATATGCTTCTTTACATTCACGTGTTAGTCTCTTCGTTAGTTTGTTTTTCTAAAAACTGGTGTCATCGGGTACGGCCGTAGATGATGGTAATCTTCCCTGTACATCAGTCAGGCGTTTCGCAACCGACCATAATTTGACACATCAAAGGAGTTGGTAAAAAAAGCCCGCAATTTAGGCCAAAATAGACCTCGGAGTCCTCAAAGGGGCTCAGTACCACTGTTTCATTGGTTGTGTGCTACAAGAAAAATAATCGTATCACAATATTAAGCAAAAACAACGTAAAACAGCAACATAGCCGCGTTCACGTTGAAACCGAAACCAACCAAATTGAAGCAACCAAATGGCGCCGAGTGCGCCAGCGCCCTCTATCCGCCGGTGAGGTAACTACTAAAATGAAAAGGTCTATAGGGTGGCTCAAGTCACCAGACTCGATTTAAAATGGACCGTAAAAATCAACGCCCGCACGTAGCCATCTAAACTTTTCGTCAAAGGTGTAATTCACAGGTCGGGTTTTTCTTGTAAAATTACAAAGCGTAGCTCTCTTTCTGTAAAAAATAAGGCCAAGAAACTTTGCCAGGGTCTACGGCGGGCAGCAACGCAGACGACGGGGGTCCAGGAGCGGGGTGTGTTTGGCGTTCGTATTGATAGATGGCGCTACCTCCTTATCGCGACGGCTCGTGACCACCGTGGTTTATTAAAATGAATATAACCTTTTTGAAATGTACCTTCGGTTAAAAAATAAATGCGAACAATAAAAACAAAAATTTAAGTAAAAAAACGCGTTTGCGTAACGGTGGCGCTTTTGCTGCCAACGGATTTCGTCTGCGTGTCGTCTGCTTTCTTTCGCTGGTCGGCGGCACCTTCAGACGCTGCTCCCGACGCCATCTATCAATACGAACGCCAAACACACCCCGCTACTGGACTTGGTCGTCTGGGTCACCGCCCGCCGTAGGCCCTGGTAAGTTTCTCGGCCCTATGTTTTACTAAAAAGAACTACGCTTTGTATTTTACGAGAAAAAAACAACCTGTGAAATACACCTTTGACGAAAAGTTTAGATGGCTACGTGCAGGCGTCGATTTTTACGGTCCATTTTAGATCGAGCCTGGTGACTTGAACCACCCTATAGATTTCATCACGACTTCTCTACTAAAACACAGAGAACTTCCAAAAAACTGCGAAATGATGGAGTGTTTTTGTTTTTATGCATAACATTTATAGGACCATAACTTAGCGCTTTCCTGCTGGTCGTCCGTCGGTTGAACGTAGGCCAACCCCTCCTTCGTAAAAGGCTGCAGGGGTAAAATTTCTACGTCACCTAAAGAGGCAATGCGGGGCACGTTGCAGACGAGCTGAGTGATCGCTTGGCTAGGCTAAGACTAGCAGAAGTGTTGTAAGTTCGGCGAGTTGGTATGAGTTATTGCATGACTGACTAAAGACTAGTCTTTAGTCAGTCAGGCCAGAAGTATCAGCGGAATGCTTGTGAATGCGTTCTGATATACGGCGAAATAAAGTATAGACCTACCTGAATGATACAGGAAGGCCTAATTCAGCGCCTATGTTATTTGTGTCTTCTTGCATGGGCTCTGTTGGATAAGCAAAACTCTGACTATTTTTTCTGCCCTGTTTCCAGAAACGAAAGCACAAAGAGGGTGTTGAACGTTGTACCAACTGTACCAAACACTACGCGTGTTCTATGGAGCCAAAATTGGAAAGTTCAATTTAACAGCGCGCACGAAGGGCATCTTACGCGTTTGGGGGAAGAGCGGATGAATAACGTAGACCTCTTCGGATTTCCAGCGTGCCGCATTAAAACTCGAGGCCCGTTCACACGCTCGCGTATGCTTAGAAAGAAAGCTCTTGCGATCTCTTACGACGAGATAACACACTGGAACGGAGGCACCATCTATGCGTCGACACTCGGACTGGCATTTCACTAGAGCGAAGGTTATGCGGTATTTGCGCGATCAAACGAACGTACTACCACCTACGAAACATGACCGTTCATAACATCGTCAAACTCAAAAATCGCCCGAGCAAGATAAAAAATAAAAAAATAGATTACGTGCGAACAAAATAGAAAATATACAAAAACTGAAAGTGTTCATGGCTTCCCGATAGGCGGGGTCAGTGCGTTCTCCAGTCTTAAGAGAGTTTAGAGGTTCAAAGCACACGTTCGAGAGCGATCGCAAGCGTATGAACAAGCGTTTAAGTAAGAGGGTCACCGCTACTAGGCAGCCAGTCCTTGTTACACTTCGAACGTCTGGGCGGGGATGTGAATCTGCCAAATAGAAATTTGTACACCGGCAATCGGCGATTTGTTTTAGCGTAAGCCGAAGTGCAGCCGACGCTAAGTTCGACTAAGTTTGAGTTAAGGCTAAGTTCGAGCACAGTTGACGCTACGATCCAATGTAATCAATCAAGGAGCGTCAAAGTGCACCTTCGCGGCGCTCGGCGTCTTTGTGCGTTAAACAAACCGCACAAAAAAAAAACTTTTTTTTTTGGGGGTGGGGGGGGGGGTCTAATTGGTTTAGCCGGTGACAGCAAATACGAAAAGACGACGAACGCTTTCACGATGCACTTTTGGCAGTTTCATGATTGGCTCCTCGGCACCGTGCTTACAAGCTTTCTGCGGCCGCTTTATCGCCTTCCAACCCAATGAAACGCCGAAAGTGCGCCGTGACATTGCACGTTTAGCCTGTTTGTATCTATGCGCCTGTTTTCTAGCTTCTAATGGCTCTGACCTAACGTGGAACAAAAGTATAGCGTCGATCCACCAGGGGTCGAAAGGAGAGGTGAACCTAACGCGTCCAGAAATGGGGTTGAAATTCCACTCGTAGTTTGTGCATCTCCCTGCAGTGGCACTGTGGGATTTTAGGGCTTGGTGCGCGAGAGCGGTGGCACGCATCAAGCCCTTCCGAAACGTGCGCGCGAATCAGGACTGTTCCGCATGCATTTGTCGTGCTGCGCCACCTCACACCGTTGGTCGACAAATGGAAAGGAACCTTCGACACACTTGCTCCGTGGCGAAGCGGCGCCTTTCAGCCACCTCTTTCTACTTGCACCATGGTAGCGCCCGATTAAAAAGACAGGCGTACCGAGAGCGAAGCGGTCGTTGAATTAGCCAATTAGAAAAAAATAATGCCATCTAATCAGGCTTGCCGCCGCTTGGTTCCGCACACACGTGTAGTCTGGCCGGAACCGAATTTAGCCCTTACTGAGAATTAATACATGGGCATCTGGGTCGGTATAGATAAGCAAACTTCCGGTCAATAAAGCTGGGCACACAAGGTGGTTATTGAAACACGACGAACGAAAATTCAATGAGCTTAACACGAATAGAAAATTCGAAAGCCATTACCAGTTGTAATTTTTAATTCGACTGCGCAAGGCGGAAATCCGCCCATGAGAACATGAGGATTAGCGTTTCAAGCATCCGCGTGGGAGCTCGATTTTTGTTTGTCCGTTTTTGTAACAGAGTACATCTTCGGTTCGTCTTAAGGATTTAACCTTTAGAATCGAATACACAAATGGGTCTTGGGGAAAACTCAAATTAAAATATAAAATATTATGTAATCGATTTTCCCCCTAATGGCGACGGTCGGTCCGATTAGAACCGTTCTTTGGCGCGGAAGCTAATTTCGAAGGTTATGTTTTAAATTGGGCTAGAGTAACTGTGCACGCTACATGCGAAGCACGGATATTTTGGTGACTTATAAGTTACATAACCTAAGGTAAGAAAACGTATACAAACGCACCAGTGTGAAAGGGCATTGACATGGACTGCGATAGCCACTTCAAATCTTCTTGGTCAATCCATTTCTGCGATTGGGCCACGTAACGCTACTGATCTGGAGCCTCTACGAGCAGAGCGCCCAATAGACTTATTGAAAGCTCGAAGCGCCTCATCGCGGCGTAATGCCACGTAATACATTGTGGGAATCAGTAGGAAGCAAAGTCTATACGCACTCCGCTCCTGGCCCATAGGTTCCAACAATAGAACGCGCAATGACGCATTTGTGGAAGCAGTCTATGCATGTGGTTTGCCTCCGCTTCTGTATTAGACAGAAACGTGTTATACAATTACCCTGGGATGGTGCGAGGGAATAATGTCAAAGACGTCAAAATGGCTCTTGGATTTCTTTCAGAGAATTGTGCAACGTTCAAACTGAACCTGAGACCGAACTTTAAACTTGATCGAGAATGAATGGGCAAAGTTTCAATAAACACCTCCTCACGCTAATGTCGCTGTATTCTGGGGAAAGTAGCGCCAAGCTCCCCGTATAATCGCCATTTTGGTTTATGGAATGAGCAGTTTCTCCTTGACATCTCCTTTCTCAATGAGCCGGTCTAAATTAGGTGGTGACGGGTATACCTTTATAGAGACGTTTATTGAATACCGAGATTCTGTTATCCACACACTGACGAAACAAGTACACATCGTCGCACCGCTACCATGTGCGGCGCCGGTGATTGGCGGTGTTGAGAAATAATTTTTTTGTCTTCAAATACGCAAGAACCACAATACCATTGTAAGAGATCTGTGAAGATAAGCATGATTGATAAGTGGATTGCATTCACAACGTCAAAGACGTTTATTTTGGCGAGGAACGCTTTGAGTACGATTATGCTTTTATAGCAATCTTTGTGCTACTGGTTCAGGACGACCCTTTCAAAGCCTCGACAATTTGAATGGCCGAAATAGCGATTGCCATGGCAACTAAGACTGATCAGTCAATCACCTAACGAGGAGGTTTGGTCGTCTGTACGGTAGTATATGTTAGTGTCCGGCTTGCAGGCAAGGAAGGCAATGGCGCCACTTTCTCAGGAATTCAATGAGTTTAGTTCACACAGCACCGTGTGTCTACGTCGTGTTATGTATCGCGAGCTTAAGCCGAGTTACAAGTGCGAGTAACTACGGCATACATGTTTCATAGAAAGAGTGGTGTACAATCGCCACCCCTGCCCGTTTCGATCTGGATGAGCATCGGTCCGGCGTGCGGTTGTGTATCACAACTGCGTGATGTACGTTAAAGACCCCAGGCTAGCGGTTGTACTGCACTGACTAAAATTCCCCACTACAGCTGAGAGACAAGTCGCTCGTTGAGGCGGACTCTGTTCAGGCTGTATAAACATACACACACCCCAATTTTAGGAAGAGTGGCAACCAATTTGAAGCGGTACGGAAACAAATTGTCTGCACCTTTTTCTTTGTTCAGATGTGGTTTGTATTGTACCGGCAGTCAAAAAACAAAACAAAAACACTAGTCTAGACGAATATCTTTCGTCTGCCGGCAGAAAAGTCAAGAGTATAAATTTTAAAACGAATTAACAGATTTCAGAATTGTGCCTGGTGGCGGCCTGTGAAGCTTCCCTGGAATGCCGTCACGTCATGAGCTACAAAGAAGCAGCACCAGATCGCGGCAATATGACTCGCTCGTGGAGTTACTTATACCCTAGTTCCACGAGCGCTCTCAGCTATCATTGAGCCAATGACTGTTGACTCGGTCCCGATTGGTCGAAGTTACACGGTGGCGCCAACTGTGATTGAGCCGCTAACGACAGTTGGGTCCGACTGAGCTGGCCTACCACAGTAAACTGATGAGATGACGGCGTCCGCCGCGTTGCAGCCGATGGCCAGCGCTAGCAAAGCACTTACTATTGCCGAAGATTGGGGGAGATATCTAGAAAGTATCGTAACAGCAAATATTGTCGGAAGAGGTAGGATTCGGGGCCAGAGCTGCCGGGAAAACGATCACGGCTCGTCTCGGAAGACCATGCTCGGCGAGCGCGGCCATTGTGATGTCGGTGCCGATAAGACTTTTGTTATGTATGTTTTTGCTAGAATTCCTGTAAAACGTTCTGCTTACTGTTTTTTTTTACCCCGAGAGTAAACACTTATTTTTTTGTTCAACATTTATATTCAATAGAAAATGTGCATATATATATATCATTTTAATTACTTAAAAAAAGTGCTGGAACATCAGTTTTGGTTTCGTTATGGTATTAACTGGATTCGAAAGTTGGAGTCGTTAGGCCTATATATTGTGTAACACCAGACGACTTAGTTGATCTCAGTGACAGTTGGGGATGCCAAAGATCGTTGCCTCAATGATTGTGAGAGCCAACGCCGGTAACGCGAAAGATTGTGTCTGTGTAGCAGACTTGTACCGTACGCATTACAAGTGATCAAAGTACCTGTAATCAATTACTTTTTGAACTAATTTTGTAATCAGTTGATTACTTTCGTTAGGCGGTAATCACAAGAGCAATCTGATTACTTTTTGAAGTAATAAAAATTATTTCTAACCGTTACTATTTTTCTACGTCTACGTCTAGATATCAAGCTACGTCTAGATATCAGGCCGTGTTTTTATTTTACGACAGGCAAGCATGATCAACAGGCCACAGAGCGCGACACTATTAGCGCGAACAAGCGATCGCCGGTTTTTCCAGTTTTTCTCTTTAAAACCAAGGGATGTCATCCAAGTTATTATTGCAACGGAAGGAGTTCATTTAGTTTTATAATGTAAGCGATAAAATTGTGTGCTCCCTAATGCTATTTAGGTGTAAAATGCGAAAATGAGCCATTGTCGTGTTTGCGCTAACAGTGTCGCGTTGTGTACATCTATAGAAGCAACTGCCAACAGATTATGGCAGCTACAACAGAGATGTCTAACCAAAATATGCGCTTTTCAATTGGGTGGCTAACAAAACCAACTTACACAGCTCAGAAAAAGACAGAACCAGAACATTAAAGCAAATGTGGTGTAAGATAAAGTTACGTCTAGCCATCAACCTGTTGTGGCAGGCGCATTTTCGGCATGCGCATTTTACCACTAAGAATAGTATTGTCCCAAATGGGCCTATCTTCAAAACACTAGCAGTTTTGATGACAGCCTTTTTATTCTAGGAGATTACAGTAAAATACGGCAATAGCTTGTTAAGGTTAACAGCGTCGCCCGTTCAATTCGTCCGACTCGCCGGGATCTTCAATACAGCTCTGAGGTTGTCAGTGCTTCAGTAGCAACCTCACCAAGGAGGGGCATGCAGTCGCTCAAATACAACCATGCCCGGTGGCAATCAGGTAATCAGAACGACGTTTCATCGACAGATCAATTCATCGAGACGGCATGTCTTATCGCCGGCTTCATTTTCGCGCGTGACGTAGCTTTGGGAAGCGACTCATGGGGGCACTCATGTCGCCGACACGTGAAGACTTCTAGGGCCTGATTCACTGAGCGGCGGGGCGTTCCCCAGATTATTAAGCCTAGTTTGCTTAATACCCCAGCACCACTAGATTGACAAACCGGGAGAAAAAAAACACCGAGAAACCCCAAACGCCCAAACGCGTTTTTAATATATTTTTGCTGATCACAGATAGTGCATCGTGTCATGGCAATTTCCAACACTGCATGCAGGTGCCGCGAGCAGACGACAAGCGGACGAGAATGCGCGGAGTAACACTTTTTATGAATGTGTCATTCCGCGCTCGCCTTCCTTATTGGTTGAGGCCATAAGCGTGGAGAGGCTCTTGACGTCAAGAGCGCGATAAGCATTGCGCTTCTCGCTGGTGTATTTTGAAGCGAAAGGTAGAGAGCCCGTGGTCACGTTTTTCATTTCCGTAGCCCTTTAAAGGCCGACGACCAGACTGGAGATTCTGCAAGGCAGAAGATCCTCTTCACCATGGGAGAGGAGGAGTCGGGCAACGGTGTTAGGCAAAGACGAAATGTTAGGGTAGGTGGCGCGAGCTGCCGCCCGTTACAAAGGATATAGCCATTACTATCCATCCATCCATGGACAGGGTAGAAGAGGGAGAGGAGGAAGGAAGGAGAAGTGAAAGCAGGGTGAACGCTGGAAAGCGCGAACTGGTCGCCAGTCTTTACGAGGTAGCGTTGCACGCCACATACGAAGCATAGATGTCCTGGTGACTCGCGTTCAAATTGCGGCGTGTCGTAAGAAAACAGTCAAACTGTGATGTGTGAATGAGCCTTAACATGAAAACTGCAAGCGATAAACTGGCATGCAGCAGATTACTTTTTTCGTATCTCTGAATGAACACTATAAGCATTTATTTTTGATATTGAAATGACTGACGAGAATGGGCCTGGGTGGTTGTTTATAGTAAAAGTCAATAAACGGCTTCCTTGTTCGCGATGCTTTGAAATGACAGCTCTCAAATGCCAAAGAATGATTTACGAAACGCCTCGTTTCTTTTGGTGTCTTATTGTAAACATGTAATATTACCACCTGCCTACTTGCAGACATTCCAGGAAATTAATGTCCGGGGTTCGGGATTGTTTGGCAACTAAAATATTGGCATAAAAAAAACGGATATGTCTTTGAGGCACCATTAGTTCCGGCGCCAATGTCGCCGGAAAACAAGGTCCCGATGATCGATGAAAGCCCTTAATAGCAGTGCGGAAAATAACTAAAAGAGTGCGAGAAAAAAAAAACGAAAGGAATTGCGCCTGAGCATTTCTATTCCATTAGCGAAGTGATTCAATAACAACGGTCCGAGACCACGGCACCAAAAACAGTGCGCATCTAGAAAGTAATATGTCTTAGGCAATAATATAAGATTATTGTAGAAGGGTTATGTTTGTAAAGCTAGAGGCTCCAACTACAAGCAACTTAGTTCGGGTGCTACTGATGAGAGTTCATGTGCTTCTTTTTGTTTTCTTAAGTGGGCATTATTTTATAGTCTCGATATTTTTGCTGTATTTTTCGGAGGGTTCAGTGTTTTCCGAAAAATATTTAAATAATACTTTAACTTAAAAGCTATAACCGGCTTAGAGCACATTTAGTTGGAAACAAATATACTCTGGGCTATCCACACAAGATCATTTTCGAGGTTTGAATGGATTAACAGCAAAAGCAATCGACAAACAACGTGAGTTGTCTCGCTAGATACGCCTATGGCTTTAGTTTATGAGGGTATTAATTTATGTCTCGCTCACGTCACCCATGCATTTCAATTTTCAAATCGACCGTTCTAGACCGTTCCTTACCTTTAATATGAGTGCAATTTTCATTAGGCTGCTCCACACTGATTGCGACTACTTTTTTATTATAGTACGTCATAGGTGAGGCAGTACTTAGCTATGATGCAGTATCCCATTTTTTTTTGTAATAAGGATATCTTTTTTGGTGTTCATTTTCCCCACAGGTTGGGTGTTTTTCAGCGGCAGTTTCTAATGTTCGACGTTAAATCGGCATGTATACCAGTCCATATCGCGCAGTTAGACTAGCCCATTGAGGCTCACTATTGACTATCTTCCGACTGCTGTCTAAACATATACACAACACAATTATTAATATTGTTTACTTTTTTATTTAATGGTTTGTTTTTCTTTTGTTGGAAGGAAATTTTTAGCGCGTGAAATTATGCTTGTGTGCAATATTTACATCACTGGTGTATCTTCCGAATATAGAATGTGTATTCTGTGCATTGTACAACCTCGCAAAGGCAACGGAGCTTTTTTTCCCCTGCTATTTTAAGTTATTTTTATTAATATTTACGCTTAAAGGGTAACTGCAAAGGAAAAAAAAGCGTTTTTTTAAAGAGCCTAGATGGGACAACCATGTCACAAAACAAATCTACCGCGAAAAAACAAATTTTTTCTAGCAATATTTACGCCACAGGACGTAATTCAGCCGGAGTCAACACTTCTCCGCATTTGAAACTCGCGTTCTTTCGACGCGCGCGGAGTGGTTGTTATACGTCACTCCGTGACGTATAGCAGCCACTACGTGACGTGTAATACCAACTTTGTGGCGCGCGATTTAAAACGGACGAAATTGCCGCAAACTAAAATCAGTCTCGCGCAATAAATATTGCTGTAAAAAATTTTGTTTTTGTGGAAAAATTGTTTTGTGACATGCTTGTCCCAATTAGGCTGTTTAAAAATACACTTCTTTTCTTTGCAGTTACCCTTTAAAGAGGCGGTGAAACGATATTCAATTGGAATATTCTTCACTTTACAGGAGTTTAGTGGCACTAGTGGGACTCAAGGTGCTCGCACGCAACGCCACTCGCCAAGAAACTCCTTTGTTGCTGTGTCATTTCAAGGACAAAAGCGAGCGTTGTCATTCAATCTCTCCTTCGCAAAACTTGATGACGTAACTGGGCGATCACTGAACCCTTCAGTGACGATATTTAAATGCGACTCATAAACAGGAACCGAGCATTGCGGGAGCACTCGATTTGGGCTCGTGATAATCGATAGCTCGAGAAGCATTCAGGTAGTGGCCCGTGTTCAATTGCTGCAGTCACGACAATAGCCAAACAATAACAATGTCTGGAACTCAGAGAGTGTTCTGTACCTTGCCAACCCCAGCGCTTTGCTATGATCAACACTGGTGGCATATAATCGGCTCCAGATCACGTGGCTGCTTGTTCTGGCTGCTAGATGAGAGGCTCAACGCCGCTCGTTTTTACAGCGGAGCTGTCAAGGGCTAGTTTCTCCAGTTTCGTGTCCATAGACAAATAAATCTCGACACAACCCTCTCGGACAGCTACCACCATCTATGAAGCGACGGCGGCAACCAGACAACCGGCTTGCCAGTTGTCTGCTTGCCGCTGTCGCTCATAGATGGCGGCATCCAGTGCAGCTCCGCTGCTCTTCCTTCTTCACCAGAATGGAAAAACTGAAAAATTTTTTTGTTCAATTTTTTTTTTCCGATTTTGATTTCATGTGGTAAAAACGAACGGGTGTTTCACAGGTCATTAACGTCGGGATCCGTTCTAAGCGGTATTCGCGCAAAGTACAAAAAATCGTTGTACCGCCCGTTTAAGCGGCGAGCTGCATATCCAAATTTACAAGCGCATTCGACACACTCAGTACGTGTTGGCACAACCTAAACCTTGACTCACTCAGGGTTACCGGTGAAATACGTGATCCATGTATACGTTCGCCGGCATCAGCAGCGACACGGGCGTCTTTTTCCAGCAGCTTGAATTATGTTTCTCTGACGGCACACTCAGCGAGTATACGTCAGCCGCCTCCTACCAACGCCACCTGGACGAAAAAACCTGCGCTCGACGATTTCGTCAGTGCATGGATCCCCGAGTCACACCTAGCAGCAAAACACGCTGAAATTTGAGGCGTCGCTCTCGTTCCAGAGCCGCACCCCGTTCACACCCCGGAAGACGCGAGCTGGCGGCGAATCTTAACGTGAAATCATGGCGTCGCTGCGATAATCCACCATAGTAATAACTTTTTTGTTGTTGTTTTTGATGTTTTCTTTCTTTTTTTTTCTTGGGGGGGGAGGGAGGTTGGGGGAACGAGGGAAGATAGCGGCTGGCGCAGGCTTTGTATTAAACCTTTTTCACAGGCGCCGCCATCTTGAAACGCCGCCCCTTCAAATCTATGCCGGGCGAAAATATTGTCTTTGGCGTACGCCAACGCCAATAGGATACAATTGAGGTGTGGAAACGTGACCGTACAACTTGTTCTCGTTTTGTGTTCCCGGTTGCTTTTTTAAATTTGTTTTATTAATAGTTGAGGTTGAAATGTTTATTATATTTTCGTCACCCATACCAGGTAGGCCTACCAGGTGGCTGGGGACGAGTAGTAAGCGAATAATGGCTATTCCACAATGTGTCTTTTCGAGCGCAGCGGACGTATTGAAATATCGTATATAAAAAGCAATGAACCTATGGTGCAACGAAACTTTTCACAACAACGTCTTTTGGTTGAGCATTTATCGTACTAATTATACCAAAAGTCTAGAAAATCTTGTTTCTCCTATAGTCAGTGAGGGAAAATGATAAAGAAAACTGTCTGGTTGACGGTGCTATCCTAACAAACGGCCCAACCTAAAAAAGAAAACAAATAGAAACAAAAAACTTGAAAGCTTTTTTTTTTATTTAACGGTTCATATTAGATTTAACAGGTCCAAGCGTATATTGTGCTGTATTTGAGTAGCAGAACGAAACCAGTCTGTTTTCGCATTTTCCTCCTGGTGCATAGAAATAAAAAACAGGACTTTTTAGGAATATTTATTTTCCCCCTTAAACCGACATTTGTGAAAATGTAAGGCTTAGATGCAATAGCCAAAACCACATTTGTGAAAGGTCTCAATGCAACCCGTTCATTTCTGAATATTGCATGCCCCCGTATGACGCAGCCGAATACACTCCAAGACCAGTGTCTGATAATCCGATGAAGCTAATCCCTCTTCGTGTAATCCCGGCCTACTCCCTCCTTCGAATCCTTCGCTCGTTTGACTAAAGTAATGGGCTCTTCGCGACCAGCGTT
Source organism: Ixodes ricinus (assembly GCA_037355805.1). Lineage (NCBI taxonomy): Eukaryota > Metazoa > Arthropoda > Arachnida > Ixodida > Ixodidae > Ixodes > Ixodes ricinus. Next base: position 13,068 of record JAZHYW010060741.1, on the reverse strand, counting down.
TAGCACTCCGGTGATTTCAGAGCCGCGTCGCGGGGACGTATTAGAACTGATGCTCCCGCGATCCGTAAATATGGATACTCCATCACAAGCCGAACCTTCGTTGCAATTTTTATCATCGTTAATGAAAATAAAAAAGTATCATCGTTGAAATTTTTTTTATCATCGTTAAGGCCAATGCGGAAAGTCGTTAGCGTACACGGTCGATGCTCCAGAGCCCTCTTACCTCGATGAGCGCCTATAGGTAGAATTATGGTCAGTAAGCTTCGAGATTAGAACCAGTGACAGCCAATGATTAATTGGGTGTGGCCAATTACTACGGAGTTTGGACTTACGCGATTAATTTGAAAATATAATCAAGGACATAAACGGTGTTTCGAGATGTTGTTTATTGCAAAAAATAATTCCCCAGGATTTTCCGGCCCGCAGTCACGAAGCTGTCAAGATACGATGCAAGAAAAAGTTATCCGCTATTCATGTTTTTATGGCTCAGAAATATGACAAAAAAGAGCACCAAGCATGTTAAACCAAATGTTTTGTGTTTTCTTTTGCTGAGGGGGGGGGGGGAGGGTGGCTGCCGCTTCTTAAGCACAACTCTATGGCTACTGGCCTTGTATGCTTGTGTCTAAACACGACTTATCAATGAATTATAAAAAAACTCGATCTTAAACTTAAACGTTATGAGCAGAAAATGCGGTTGGTTAGAAAAACCAGTTTTAGAATATATATATATATATATATATATATATATATATATATATATATATATATATATATATATATATATATGTGGTGTATATATGTCATCTCAAATCGGGCAGGCTAAAAGGGTCTAATTTTTAATTTTAACGAAAAAACATATGTTTTGGGGGCATTTCTCAAATGAAGGAGGGCGCAAACCGCATGTTCCCCAGATTTTTTTGTTCTCGAGTTACGGAACGTAGAAGCCGCAGTGGCAGAAACTAGTGTTTTTGCCTGCCGTCGCAAGTCACGTGTTTGACACCCTTTGCTGGCGCTAGTGTTTTTCCTACAGCCTTTTAACATTTTCCCCTCATTTAATAGGTATCATAGAAATACCCTGACGTATTCAAATATTTTTAGGAATTTGATTGTTTTCTAAACAAAATGTCAAACTCGTCACTCTGGTCACTTTTCGGTCAACTTTGACAGGTCATTACTTTGTCTGTACATAAGGTAAATTTTCTTTCTTTGGCTCTACAGAAAGCCCAAAGCAAGCCCATTACAGATATAAGAATATCATTATGATCTGTTGACTAGCTGCTCCGCTACCTCCACGTAAACGTTGTAAGAGATAACAAATGTTGAAATGTTTAAGATCGATTTTCTCAAAAGCCCATTTTTATAAATTTTTATTTTTAAATTCTTTTAGATATATTAGTCGACTACAAAAAAACAATCTAGAAATGTAACATTTTTGGTTTGTATGTCCGCTATTTGAGCCGCAATCGTCGTGAAATGTGTGAACATTTGTTATTTTTAACAACGTTTACGTGAAGGTAGGCGGAGCGGCTATCGCCAGATCATAACGATATTACTATTTCTATACTAGGCATGCTTAGGGCTTTCTATAGAGCTAAAGAAATAAAATGTGCCTTAAGTACAGACAAAGTAATGACCTGTCAAAATTGACCAAGAGTCGACCTGAGTGACGACTTTGATTTTTGTTTTAGAAAACAATCAAAATATTAGAAAAATTTGAATACATCAAGGTGTCCTTATAGTACCTATTAAACGAGTGGGAAAAGTTAAGGTGTAGAAAAACACTAGCGCCAGCAGAAGATTGTCAACACGCCACCTGCGACGGCATGCAAAAACTACTAGTTTCTGCCACTGCGGCTTCTACGCTTCATAACTCAAGAACAAGAAACCTAGGGAACACGCGGTTTGCGCCCTCTTTCATTTGAGAAATGCCACCGAAAAGATATATTTGTTCATGTGAAAATTAGAAATTGATCTTTTAGCCTGCCCGATTTGAGATGAAACCTCCCATAACGATCAGACTGAATGATTTTCACGAAAAACATATATGTTTTGGGGTAATTTCTCAGGTGAAGGAGCGCAGACCGCATGTTTCCCAGATTTTTTGTTTTCGAGCTACAAGCGTAGAGCGCATGAGAACTAGTGTTTTTGCTGCCATTGCAGGTCGCGTGTTTGACACCCTCTGCTGCTTGGCGTCCTACACCTTTAACTTTTCCCCCTTGTTTAATTGGTACGATAAAGATACCTTGATGTATTCAAATATTTCTAATAATTTGATTGTTTCCTAAAACAAATGTCAAACTCGTCACTGAGGGTCGATTTTTGGTCAATTTGGACAGGTCATTACTTTGTCTGTACTATAGGTACATTTTACTTACTTTAGCTCTATAGAAAGCCCTAAGCATGCCTAGTATAGATGTAATAATATCATTATGATCTGGCGAGTAGCCGCTCCGCTACCTTCACGTAAACTTTGTTAAAAATATCAAATGTTCACACATTTCACGCGATTGCGGCTCAAATAGCGGACATACAAACCAAAATATTACATTTCTAGATTGTTTTTTCTTGTAGTCGACTAATATATCTAAAAGAATTTAAAAAATAAAAATCTACAAAAATGGGGTTTTAAGAAAATCGATCTAAAACTTTTAACATTTTGTTATTTCTTACAACGTTTGCGTGAAGGTAGCGGAGCGGCTGATCAACATATCATAATGATAAGTATTATATCTATAATGAGGCTTGCTTTGGGCTTTCTGCAGAAACCAAAGAAGAAAATTTACCTAAAGTACAGACAAAGTAATGACCTTTCAAAGTTGACCAAAAAGCGACCGGAGTGACGAGTTTGACATCTTTTTTAGAAACAATCAAATTTCTAAAATAATTTGAATACATCACGGTTTCTTTTTGATACCTATTAAATGAGGGAAAATGTTAAAGAGTGTGTAGGAAAAACAATAGCGCCAGCAGCAAGTGTCAAACACGCGCCTGCGACGGCAGGCAAAAACACTAGTTTCTGCCACTGCAGCTTCTACGCTTCGTAACTCGAGAACGAAAAATCTTGGGAACATGCGGTTTGCGCCCTCCTTCATTTGAGAAATGCCCCCAAAACATATATTTTTTTGTTAAAATTAAAATTAGACCCTTTTAGCCTGCCCGATTTGAGAATAAAAACACACCTTTACATATATATATATATATATATATATATATATATATATATATATATATATATATATATATATATATATATATATATATATCAAAGTAATGTGCGCAGACACAGCAGACGTAGGATGATAAAAATAAAATTCTAATTTACTGGCGAAAAAAGTCACACAAGAAAAAGACGACCTCGAAACATTCGTGACAATCTCGTGCATGCAAAACTAAATAAACAAAGTCATTCAAAACCAACGGGATGTAAACCATGTGGAAAATCCCTTGTAAGATATGCCGTCAAATGCTTTCTACTAACATTGCATCTAGCACAAATTCGCACTTCCGTCAAACGATCAGCAGTGATGTCGACTGTGACTCGGAGAATGTAATATACCTTATTGAATGTCACAAATGTAAAGAGCAGTACATTGGACAAACCAAATCCACGTTTCGTAAAAGATACAACGGCCATAAGTCCGACGTTAGGTGCAAACCCGACCTTCCAGTATCCAAACATTTCAGCCGGGATGGACATGTAATAACGGAGGCAAAATTAGTCATCATGCAGAGTGGCTTCAAGACTCAAACAAATAGAGAAATTCGCGAGTCGTTCCTAATTCATAAATTCCAGTGCAAAATTAACAAAAATTTGGGTACTCTGTCAACAATACACAGCTTAAACAACCATCTGCCGCGACACCCCCGCCCTGCTTAATCCTCTTTTTTCTCTTCTTTTTCTTCCTTCTTGGGTCTGGACGAACCAGCCCTCGGCGACAAGGAGAAAGATGGCCCCACACGACCCGGTCATACAAGGGCGCCACGACTCACTCACTGCACCGTAATTACCCAGGAATGCAGCTCCCGAACAAAATCCACAACCGTAATCCCTCACCGTGACAAAAGTGGACTCATCCCCCCTAGCGCTTCCCTTTCCCTGCAAGCCCCTTCTACTACCAATGCACCTGCGAACAGAAACTACAACCGTCATGCCTCATCGCGCCAAGATTGGACTTATCCCCTACGTGTTCCCCTTCCCTACAAGCTCCTGAATTCATACCACCAATGCACCTGTGAACAGAACCCAGAACCGCCTCCCTCATCGCGACAAAATTGGACTCGTCCCCCCCCCCCCGTGCTTCCCTTTCCCTACAAACCCCTTCGAACTTTCGCGTTAACAAACCCTCCCCCTAGATATTTTATAAAACTAACCCACCACGCCATGTGGGCTCCCGTCCTGAAGAAGGCAGTGCCACTGCCGAAACGTCGACGGACGTCAGGCCCCTTTCTTATTTTTATTCATTTTTTTATTTTTAATTCTTTACTTTATTTTTCATTTAACAATTTATTTTTGTAAGTTCTTGTGTTTTAACTTTGACTTTTACTCCGTCCTTTTTTAAAAGTTTGTTTCCCGCGTAACTAGCGTTCTTGTGCCTAGTCTTCATTATTCCCGTAAACTAATACAACTTTTTTCGGCACTTCACCCTTTTTTCTTGCGTGACTTTTTTCGCCATTAAATTAGAATTTTATTTTTATCATCCTACGGCTGCTGTGTCTGCGCACATTACTTTTGCTATATATCAACGGAAGCATTTGTCAACATTCGCCACTCTCTCTCTCATATATATATATATATATATATATATATATATATATATATATATATATATATATTTTTTTATATATAATATGTTCTTGATTTTTATTCATTGATTTATATAAGCTAGTCGGTATCCTTCGTTTAGAAGGAGTATGAAGCATGAAAACAAACTGAACATGAATAAAGATTGCAACGTGCTTTTGGGTAAATAACATGGTCAGAACAAGATTAAACATTGTATCTATGTGAAGAGTAAGCTGCGTCACAAGATGTGCTAAAAATGGCTTACTAAGCAACCGTATTCTCTGGAGATTATTTCAGTGCGCTACGCTGTCCTTCAACGTGTTTGCGTATGCTGTTACCCGGAAGATACGAATTATTTACATGTGATTTTGCACCTACAAAGTGTTACATTCACTCCTCATAGAGGTCCCCTTCACCAACTTCCTTCTTCGATATGGCTGCACACGTGCTCTGTGCGCTGCTGGATGAGGCCTCCACTTGTGGAAATATAGTTGTCCATCCAGTAGTGTCGTGCGTCCTCCCCATCAAAACCAGAAGGCTTGAATGCCGCCGTGGAGAATGTTACCCCTATAGTAGGAATAGTAAAAACAATCAAACCTGTCCCCTTACCAAGCTAAACACTTTTCTAAGCACTGAAAAAAAATACAGAAAAGTATATTACAGGCTAGCACGCCTGGGCAGTGCTTCTCGCCTGCTCCAAGCGGGCGAGAACATTGCCCAAGTTTTCCATAAACCAAGAAAGCATCCAACATCCAATCTGGCACATGCAAGCCATGGTGCTGGAAAGGTATCAGGTAGTCTTTTCTAAAGACTCTGCTGCTTGCTGCAGCCCCTCCCAAATTCTTTTACCACTGGAGGATTTCAAATTTTTCACGACATGTGGGAATGTCGCATGCGTTTATTGACAGCAGGCACTGCGGAACCATACGGTAACGAGGCTTAGCAGAACCTTCGCGGCGAGGTGGTGGCGAAATATAAAGTGTTTTAGGTTTTGACAGCGTGGAGTTTAAGACCATGAAACTTTACACAATCGACGTCGATGCTGAATTTTCATTCAAAATATTTCAACAAGAGAAGGAGGTATGAACTTACCTTGAACCACGTCGCTTTGATGGGAAATGGGGCTCTCCGTCAAACTTCTTCGACCCTTCGCGGATGTCCTGAGCTGATATGGAGCTGCACCTTGACAAAGCAACGACTTGTGGAAAGGGGTTGGTGAATCAGCAGTGGCAGGCTTTTTCCAAAGTCATAAATAGCAGGGAGTCGTTCCGGTGCTCGTGAGCTTTGAAGTGACACCGGTGAAAACCCTAAGCAGAACACGTTTACTAAAACCAAGTACTGCATTTAAAGTGCAAGACATCACGATTTCATTGTCCCGCAGCCCTCCCTTTCTTTTAAAACCATTACCTAAAAAGCATGACTGCTATCGTTCCTAAAATTAACTGTTTTGAGGTAACTAGTCTGATATAGTCACTGACGACTTAAAAACAGCACGGACGAGTTAAGTTCTCCCGTCTCTAGTTTTCTTCTTTCTACGACGCTTCAGCGTCTCGTGAGTTTCGAGCTTGGAATCAATGTCAAAGCACGGCGAAGGCAGCGAGATGCGTTCTGAAGCCGCGCGTTTGAAAAGACGCGCCTTGCCCTTCTCACCTTTGTCAGTGACTATAAAACCGATTGTTTTTATTGAAATGCAAGTTATCAGACGTTTATGTTCAGGCTCCCTGCCTTTCCTACCGTTCGTTATATAGTGCCTCTCCAACCTAGCCTAAACCGTGCTGGTTTGATAAGAGAACAAGCACGGATTAGAGTTACAAGAATTAACCAGATTAGAGAAATTATCGTAAAGGAAGCATTGTATAGCAAAGTTTTATAAGGAAAGTAATCGTACAGTCGAGCTAGTTAGAAAACTACAGAAGTGTGTCCCAATTATTTCTTAATAAACATATCGCGCCACCGAATTATTTGATATAACATCCTTCGTATCTAAAGCTTCGCGCAACCTTTATATCGCGGACTGCAAAAATGACGGCGCGTACGCAGACGATCTAAGAAAAACCTAGACGAGGGCGTGTCTCCGGAAGACATCCAGTGCTATCTAACGGATAAAAAGCAGATTTATCATCGAGGCTATCGTGTGAACGAGCAGCAGTTTAGTGGCTGTTTGGCTTTCGTCTTTACTCCCCCATTTGGTCGGGAAACGATTGCTGAGAGAACACGGTCAGCGGTAATGCTTGGTAAAATAGAAATAAAACAGCTTTTCCTCATTCATTCCGTGAACGTATCATCAAACGCCCGAAAACTGATCACTCAGCCGGACGAACCGGTGAATCAGTCACGTTCAATTTTGCATTTGGTTGCGAAATGCCTCTACATTCGGAGCGGAAATCACCATTAACTCAGCGAGAGCTCGTAAAGCATGTACTGACAACATAAAATTGGACAGCCGCGGAAGCCTCAATCATAGTGGTAGCTTTTCTGATGCATAAAGCGGCAGGTTCTCTAAGCAACGCGCTCGTCTGGGTTTTGTTAAGGGCTCGAGGACGAAAAGGTTGGAGACCGAATTTCGGCTCTATGAATGACGATATTTAATGGGACGTGGTGAGGTGATCGTAGCGTCTGATGGTAAGCGCCTTTCCGTCTCCACCGCATCGAGTCCGCGGGTCCCCCTATATAACCGTGGTGACGTGACGATGTTGCGTCACTGGCGAGATTTCGGTGTGATTGGTGGTGGTTGGCTTCGACGACAGATGAGGTCTAACAGCCACTGTCACTGGCCTGGTGGTTTATGTCGCCTCAGAAACAGCTTCTCTTAATGTTAGAGAAAGAGAAAGACGAAGACACGGAGGCGTTGGTTACTTCGGCCGATGTTCGAAAGCCTTGGTTCCGGGTCTTAGAGAGGGTCTCTGCCGAGCGATGGCATTGCGGACCATCCCTATAAGTGCGCCATGATTTGAGCACGGCCTCGTTGGGGAGGAAACGTAGCAGATTCCACGGCGTCAAGGTGGTCTCTTTCAGCAGTGCAGCTTCCAACTGGCCAATGAAAAGACCTCAGGAACGCCGCGACTGACGGGCATCCTGAACAAACGAAAGGACGGAGGCCGAGACAGAAATAAGAGAACACAGGCCCCAGGTTCGAACCCCAGAGAGCCGCCGAGCCTTCAGGTTGTTCACGCTGTGCCCCTCACGTGTTTGTTCTCAAACTGTCCATATCGCGCTGACAATGATCATAAAGAAAACTTTATAAAAGGACGACGCTATCTCATCGACAACCCGCTGTGATCGTCAGACAGAGCCAAACCTTAAGAACGTCCCTTGGTGCGTTAGTACACTGCAAAAATTCAAAAGAAAAATGACCCCGCTTCTAGTAGTTTCCATATGTTACCACTTTGTTGAAGGAGAATGCGCTTGTCGTTTTACCGTCTAAACTCCTTAGACAAAGCGCTGTTTCAAACTCGGGTCACTCGAGACATGATACAAAACCTGAAGCGTACTCACTTCCATTTTAAAGGTATGACATCCTCGAGCAAATAGAAGACATATTAATTAAGATAGACGCAATGAGGTAGTCTATCTTAATTAAGACTACCTCATTGCGTAGTCTTAATTAAGATAGACTACGCAATGAGTAGTCTATCTTAATTAAGATAGACTACTCATTGTGAGATGCTATGAACACGCTGCTGCAAATACGTTGGATTTGTCTGTACTTTACTACAAGTGAATTCATTTTACGCATTTTAAAACAACGTCTCAATGCCTTCTAAACAGGTTTATTCTAAGTATGGATCTGAACCATTTCTAAGCAAATCACGTTTACATTGAAAAACACTAAAAGTGGCCTTAAACCTCGAAGCATAAAATTAGAAGCGTAATCTTTATAAGTCAAGGTGAGCAAAACTTTATTTACAAATACAATATTATTTCTTCCTGGCCAACGCAACGTGTAGGTATCTGGTATTTTTGGTTTAACGCAGATGGATTTAACTTTAAAAACGTGACACGATGTCGGGAGTTTTTGTGGCGTCTTCAGTCGCGCACGTGAACGAACAGCATCTACGATCGGACTACCTCATTGCGTCTATCTTAATTAATATGTCTTCTATTTGCTCGAGGATGTCATACCTTTAAAATGGAAGTGAGTACGCTTCAGGTTTTGTATCATGTCTCGAGTGACCCGAGTTTGAAACAGCGCTTTTTTCTCTTTTTCGACACATCAGTGAAATGTGGCCTGACCGATGGCAGATGTAACGTGTGATGGGATTTCTTGGTTCACAACTAGTAGCCATTTACTTGGTGTTCGCTTCCTCAGTTTGCGTGTTTTTTAGCTTTGCTAATTTACGTTTCGACTTTCTTTTTCTACTTTTCGGTTTACTACATCCGCTCTTCGGGCTTTCTACTACAGAAAACTTATCATTGTACCTTGCTGATGTCGCAACTCGTATGCGTCGGCAAGCTCAGCAGCTTTCTCAGCAGTCGTCACATCTGATATTGTGTTTCACCCAATCTATCACGGATAGCGGAACACTCCGGACAAACAACTCTAGACAAAACATCTCTATCACTTTATCGTTATCTCCAAAAACTCCGGAATTCTCAGCTATTCACCATGATGGTTCTCAATCTGTAAGCGAAGTCGGCGTAGGACTGGCTTGGCTTTTTGTTTTCATTCCTAAACTTCTGGTGGATGGCCTCCGTAGACAACTTGTATATTTTAAGTAGGCTCTCCTTCACACAGTAATAGTCTGGAAATTGCTCATTTGTGAGTTTAGTCATAACTTCTGCAACTTTGCCAGGCAACAGTGTCAGCAGTAGAAATAGCCAGGACTCTTCTTGAAAAGGCATATGTTGACAGACTCGTTCAATAGTAACTAAAAATAATCCGATATATTTCTCAATCTGAAATGGCTGCATTAAATCGCTCACCTTAAAAGATTTCCTTCCACTGGCAAAATTATGAGTGTAAGCGTTTAAAACTCCGCGCTTAAGTTCTAACCTTCTGAGCGTTAGATCTTCTCATCTAAGGTCCGCTTTCCTTTGTTGTTCTGCGGCCTCACAAGCGGCTTGTGAGTTTAATCTCTCTCTTTCTCTTTCTCGATCACTTTGCTCTTCTGCCTCCGAAATATTTTCCTTCTGCTGCTCCTCGTCCTCGCAAGTATTCTGCTCCTACCGATCCTCGGCCGTTCGTGTATTTTGATTCTGCCGCTGCTGCCGTGCGGTCAACAAAGGATTGCCAAAAAATTTTTAATTTATTTTTTATTTGTGTTTTTTTTTAAACAAGGTAAGGATTTTTACTAGCCCTTGGAATAAAAATCTCAAGTTCTCTAGCAAGTTTCAGGAGCTCCTATTTCCTGAACTTCGACAGATCCATCTCAACTCCAGGGTAGGTCAAACAATACTGTGATAACCTATCAGAACTCTATCTACCTAACCTTCCAAGCAACAAAAAATACTTTAAAAAAACTCCGCTTAAAACCTGCGCTCTAGCGTCTTAGGTGCACTGCACTAACAAGACTTGAACATTTCAGGAAATCTTTCCCAGACACCTTTTCCAATGTTCAACTCACCTTGGCTCAAAGGAATCCTACGGATACTAACATCAGGTCAAAACAATGCCCACATCTGAAGTAATATTCAATATTTTTAAATATCTTTTGCATGTCGGACTGACTATCTCTCTTTCAAAGGGTAGTCACGGTAGCTACCAGGCTGCACAAAATTAGCAGCATGCGCAAAAACATATTTCTTAAGAACTGGCTCTGCCTCAGAACCAAGCACAATCAGTCGTTGAGAAGCGTTCAACCTCATTGAAACTGTTGAATTTTAAATGGAACTTTGCCTTGTGAGCGTTACAATTTTTTCAAATTCCAAGGCGCAAGCACATCTTCGCCAACCTCGGAACGATTATGAAAGCTAAGCAGCTACCCGTAATTCGAGCCCAATGCACGCTAAACAAAGCCTCCCGATCTCTGCCCTTCCGCCCGTCCTACCAGCCATATATCATCGACGTCATTCCGATGTCCGCTGAAGGACCAGGTACCACTGACGGTTGACCCTTGGGCCATAATCAGGCTCTGGCTCAAGGCGCTGAGGGTCGTTCGACGCCGGCTGACACCTCTTTTTTCTCAGGTGGAGTGTGGCCGCTGCGCTCATACGGGTCAGAAGGATATCACCGCTGGTCACCAGTTGTTAAGGGCTGGGGGACGGACAGGCTGGAGTCCGGAGTTTCGGCTACATAGATGGCAATGTTTTGATGTGACATGATTAGGTGATGGTAGCGTCCAATTGTAAGTCCGGTTCCGTCTCCGCCGCTTGAGGCCGCGGGTCCCGCTTATATAGCCGTGGTGACGTGACGATGTTGCGTCACCGGCGGGATCCTGGTGTGATTGGTGGTGGCTGTTGGCCTTGATAAATATGAGGTCCAACAGCCGCTGTCATTGGCCCGGAGGTTTATGTCGTCGCAGCAGCAGCTTCTCTTGATGTTGCAGAAAGAGGGAGGAGACTTGTTGATGTTAATTACCTCGGCCGATGTTTAAAAGCCTTGGTTCCGGGTCTTCGAGGGGTCTCTCCCAAGCCATTGTGTTGCTGACCGTCGCTGTAAATGCGCCATTATTCGAGCACGGCCCCGATGCGGAAGAAATATAACAGCTTTTCATGTGAAACGCTCCTTGTCTAGATGTCCAGCATTTTGTGAAGGCCCAGATAAAAAAGTTGGGAGCCATTCCACTTTGTGAAGATAGATGAACAGCGAAGTTGTTTAGTGCACGCCACAGACGTGACACAGACTTTTGAACAAAGGTACGAACACATTTATTGTCTTCATCGGTGTTCATCGTGACGAAAGGTACGCGCACACACGTGCTGCCGCCGCTGCCACTGACATTCTCGTTGCCGTTCCCGCCGTTTCTCTTCGTAGTCGCGTTGCTCTACGGGAGTCCAGGCTATACGCGGCCTCCCCATTACGACGAGAGAAGAGAAGTGCAATTGAAAATGGAGAACGGCAACTTGTCTCTGTGGTTTTTCATATACATCAGCGTGGACGACTCTCCCCGTCCTGAGGAGCCGGATGAAACTAGACACGCACGACGGGACCACCACCCTGGGAGAGCGCAAAAAAAGGAAACTAGGCACGCAAGCGCTCGGAACGACGACAAAAAAGAAGGCGGTGCGAGCGGAGCGTTTTGGTCACTCACACAAAAATCGCTAAGTTACCCAAGCTTCAGAGATAATGCAGGAAACTGCGTTCCACGCGCAGCACCACGTGCACTCCTTCCCAGTATAAAAAGATTCGAAATAAATAACCAAAATAAAGCGTTGACGAGAGCACGTGCAAGATGCCACTTGTTTTAGGCTTTTGCTTTAGAACAGTTAAGGAACTGCTCATAGACGCTGCCTCGTATATACTTACACTTACCGATATAAGATCAACCTTACATGCAATAATTATATCTGCCCGTGCAGATCTAATTGTCACTCCCCTTGTCGGTCTGTGTGCGTGCGCGCGCACGTATACACGTTTTTGTTTGCTTTCTTCGAATTCTCATTTGCATGCATAAGGTGCGACGTAATTAACGAAAAAAAGGAAAGATAAGAACAAAGCTCACCTCTCCGGATTAGCGCCGAGGGGCCCCGAACTTTGCTCTGGTTGGGCCTGTCGTAATTGTTATTTGCTTTTTCTTTCAAACTAGAAACAAAATAAATTTACATGGACGGCATTAATTACAGGCATCGCGATAATATAAAAACGTATTTCTGGTATTGTTTTGTAATTAGTTTTGTTTAAAAGGTTTTCTTTTGGAAAGTCGTCACATTAAAATTGGTGCTGCTGAAATAACAATTAAGAAAATTTGATTTTAATTTTTCACGCTGAACTGAATCATCTCGTGTAGTAGGTTAACTTCATGATAACAACGCCTCGTTGATTTTGCGAAAAAATAACAGTGGTTGCACCCTCTAGAAGCCCGGAATGTTACTCGTCGGAAGCCAGCCTGCAGTGTGATTGATACAAGATGTAAAATGTATCGTCTGGTATATATAAGTGGAGAAACCCAGAGATGTTCACTTAAGTCTGCCCCAGCCCTCATGCAAGGTCACCCTCAACGTATCGGCTCGAAGAACCAAAGTTCCGTCCGTGCGCGCTTCCGCCACCACAGCTTCGCATGCGAAAGAAGGCGCCGCGGGCGGCTGAACGCGTCTCACTGTCGAACGCCAGCCTTTCGCTAGTGGCGCCACCCGCGTTTTTCAAATACCCCATACAGGGTAAAGAAGGCTGGCCGTAACCGAACGAA
>JAZHYW010060739.1:0-14179 GCA_037355805.1 Ixodes ricinus | reverse complement strand
CAAGAATAAGTTACGCAAGGATGCAGTTACCTTGTCTCTGAGCACTCCATGAAGAATCCTAATTTCTTAAAAGAAAAGACTGAAGGCAGAGCTCGTCAATATGATCACCCTGGGTGTAATCGAACGTTTGGACGAGCCCACAGACTGGTGCTCAGCAATGGCAGTCGTGACAAAGTCGATCGAAAGCTACAAAATTGGCGTTGACTTCCCAGTGCTTAACAAGTATGTGGAACGAGAACATCCGCTTCCGGTGACAGACCACGTACTGGGACAGCTTGGGAATGCGAAGTTCTAAAAAATGATGCAAATTCTGTATTCCGGCAGTTCGAGCTTGCTCAAGAGTCCCAGATTCTGAGCACCTCATTACACCATTTGGACGCTTTAACCTTAAGCGACTTCCCTTCAAGTTACATCTGCTCCAAAGTTCTTCCAGAAGTCGATGAGCCAGCTTCTGAGCGAAATCAAAGAAAAAGTCTGCAACATGTCTCGACATCCTTGTCTACGAATTCACAAGAGCCGAACACGATAGAAACCTGCGAGACGTCCTCTCTCGACTCAGCCAGGCAGGAATTATCCTAAACGAAACTAATTGTCGGTTCACACAAACTCGGGTAAAATTTCTTGGGCATGTCATCGATCAAGAAGGAGGTCGCCTAGATCAAGAAAAGATAGAAGCCATCTTGAAGACAAAAAGCTCTTATTTGAATTACGGAGCTGAATATCTTTTTTAGAATGGGCATGGAACCACGAACAACAGAGGGTTTTGAATAACTAAAGTTGATTTTGACATCAAAACCCACTTCTCGTTCTGTTGGACCCAAGAAAATCAACCTTTGTTGTCGCGAGACGTCTCTTCGTTTGGCATTGGCGCATTATTGCGCCAGACGCTGGAGAACGGGATCTATAGGCCAGTGGCGTACGCGTCGAGAACACTCAGCGAAACAGAAAGACCATACTGCCAGATCCATAAGGTAGGACTGGCGGTGGTCTGGGGGTGCAAAAACTTTCGAAACTTCAAAACCGGGATGAAAATCAAGATCGAGACGGACGCCAAACCGCTGTTTTTTTATATTTTCTTTCAGTAGCTGAGAAGATTATCACACCAAGACTACAGACCCCAGGCTAGCGGTTGTACCGCACTGGCTAAATTGATCATCTACAGCGAGTGACTCGTCGCAACTTAATATGGCTGACCAACGACTCGCTGTATAAATATCCACACAACCCCAATTATTTATTTGAAACTCCGGACGATGAGGTTTTCTTATGGCATTGCACACGTTTCCGAAAGGAACCTAGTGGTGGCTGCCTTACGCTCCATAAATTCCCAGGAACATACACCGGACAACGTGTAGCGGACGAGATATCAGCCCACTTGCAAGGTCTCACTGCAAACCTTCCAGCGACGGCCGAAAAGTTTGAAAGAAACTCAAGCTAACCAGAAAATTGACGGAACAGGTCGATTTCGCACACACTTCAGTACAGAGGGCTGGCCAGCCAAGATAGGCGTTAGACCATGAGTGCAGCGCCTCTTGGCAGCACAAAAGTGACATTGCAGTGGAAGACGGCCTTCCAAAGAGAGGGTTGAGGATAATCATTCGTAAGGCAATGAGAAACCAAGTCTTGGACAGCATTCACCAGGGTCACCAAGGCATCGTTCAATGAAGGGCACGCGCCCATGAATCTGTATTGTAAACAGGCTTATCTAAGCTGATGGAAGAACGAGTAAAAGGGTGCACATGAGTGCATTAATGACACAATCAACAGCCGAGAGTCTTCGACGTGAACTCCGTTTCCTGAACGGACTTGGCAGCAAATAGGTGTAAATATTTTCTACTTGAAAAAACAAGTGGTACTTGCTAGTGAAGGAATATTATTCCAGATACCCCGAAGTTGCTTTTTTGGCCATCTTGTCAGCTGGTTCTGTCGTCGACCACATGAAGTCTATATTCGCAAGACATAGGACGCTAGAGACCATATGCAGCGACAACGAACCACAGTTCCAAAGATTAATTGGATCCGAGTTCTCCAAGTTCTCCAAAAATAGGGTTTTGTTCACAAAACTTCCAGCCCAATTTTTTCACAAAGCAAAGGTTTTGTGGAAGCCGGAGTAAAGACCATTAGGAGTAGATGTAAGAAGACGGCCCCCTTGCAAACGGGTTTAGCCCAGCTGTGCCCCTTGCAAACTGCTTTAGCCCAGCTAAACTTCTAATGGGCCGAAGAATTCGCAAATCGGTCGCAATTGTTCCTTCTTGTTAAAACCTGTTACTCCCGAGCCTCAGAAGCTACGGAAGTGCCATGAAGAAAACAAGGAGAAACTGAAACGTAAATTAGACACGAGACAGGTCGCACGTTCGCTGAAACCTCTGCAAAGCGGGCAACGCGTCTGGAGAATTGTCCAGAGGACAGGCGGAATGTTCCAGTCTCAAACAGGTCCACCTCGCTTCGACCAGGTGAAAACAGATATTAGGATTGTAAGGCGCAACATATTCAATCTGGTACCATCTACTCCAGCCTCTTTTTGGGATTACTGCTACCAGTGACAGTGTGCAGCCTCTACCGGAACTACCAGCAGCTCCTTCTAGTGGGGCGCAATGTCTGACTGTTACTAGAAGTGGAAGGACAGCGAAGCCGGTGAATAAGTTGAAATTGTAATACTATCGAACAACCGACCAAAAGGGGGAGGTGTTGAGTAAGCCGTGTTACGCGTGTTATTGCGTGCCGAAAGTGGAGGGCTCCTAGAGGACGACGAAGTCAAGAACACTCTTTATCTGGACTCGGAATGGTTGTGTTCTTGTCCCCATGTTTCACACTTCACAAAGTTTCACGAAGGGTTGGAAACTTCGCCAAAAATAGTGAAATTTTAGGCGACCAATGAAAGAGGGAGAAACATGAAATCCCCGTCACGTCTGCGCTACAGGAGGACGCCCCCTGTCCCGATGCCCTATTTCCAAACGTCTATCGTCTCCTCAAGATCCTAACGACTCTGCGCGTAACAACGGCGGAAGCTGAGCGGTGGTTCTCATCACTACGACGGTTGAAAAACATACCTGAGAGCGTCAACTTTGAATGAGCGACTGCTCGGTCTAGTCATTTCATTGTTCACCGCGACATTGAAGTTCAAGCGGTAGATATTCTGGATATTCAATGTCGTGAACGCAGGCGGCTGCATCTCAATACGTAGGCGCTTGGCATGAATGCAATGATCAAGACAGCCTATAAACAGCTTTCTGAAATAACTAGTTAGAGTTACTTTTTCATTCGAGATAATTTCTACTCGAAAGCACGTGATTCTGATCAGTAACACAAGGTGTGCTTGAGCGCAGCGCCACCCGTTGCTAACAATGGATTTGCTTTTACAACTCATTTAATATTCCTTACATCACTGACATTCTTTTAAATTATCACCATGTGTGAATTTTATTATGTAAACATTAGTTTTATTTAACTATATATTTCTGTTTGGATAGTTTGTTATACTTTGCCTTGAAATCGGCAGCCTTCACCCCACAAATATTTCGAAGTATCCGTTCTTTATAAATCTGAGATCAAGTTCTGCACCCCATCAAAATTAGCATGAATGAAAAAATATTGACTGTTTTATTTATTTGAGCATTTTCTACCCCACAAACATTCCTCCCGAAAGCATATAGGTTGGAAATATTCCGCGTTCCCCCATTGCTACGTGCTCCGCTCAAGACTGGCTACCGGTAGCAGGGTAGGGAGCAGATCCAGTGCGGGCACCGGGGGGGGGGGGAGATAGATTCGCATTGCCCCCCCCCCCCCCCTCCCCCGCTTTTGCCCAGGCCACTGAAGGCCGCGCAAGAAATCATTTAAGCGCCGTTAGCTGAGCTTTGCGCGACCTGTCGTCCTTGACGTCGTCTTAGAGGTCGTCTTTGAAGTCGGCCTAGAGAAGTTTCAGAGGTCGTCCTAAATGCCGTTCTTGGAGGTCGTCCTCTTGGACGTCATCCTTGACGTAGTCTTAAACGCTGACCTGGACGTCGTCATCGATGTCGTCTTACATGGCTCTCTTAAAGTCGTATTTGACGTCTTCCTTTAAGTCGTCCTAATGATGTTCTCGACGTCGCTTATGATGTCTCTTGGAGTTCCTCCTAAAGGTTTTACTCAACGCTGTGCTAGACGTCATCTTAGAGGTCGTCCTAGATGATATCCTGGACGCCATCCTTGATGTAGTTTTCGACGTCATCATAGACCGCGTCCTTAACGCTATCATGGAGTGTGTACATGGCTTAAGACAGCCAATTCATCATCATGAGATTTTCTTTTCTACATATTTTTACTTGCCACGTTCCTGTGAAGCAACCGCATTTCATCACGTTTGGTCGAATGAACGTACCTGTAATTTATCGCTCTGGTTTCAGTTCCGTGAAAATAAAATAAAGTCCTTTCCAAGTTCTGCTCCGGAACAAACGTATTTTGAAACGTTAAATTGCGTAACGGTTCATGTGCGCTGGCAGTACAAATTGAAACCCAAAATTAATAAAGAAAATACAAATTTCTTCTTGTCACACAATATAGTTATTAAAAATGCTCTAGCAAGTCCAAACCTACTGCAACGACGCGAAATTTAAAAATCCACATAAAAGACACTGTGAGGAATTACGTCTCAATGCACTCCGCTTGATTTCAGAAACAGCACGTCATTAAGTGCACTCGTTGAAATTAGAGATCTCATTTTATCTAATATAAGCAACTGCGCATAAAATTCCAGCGCCACGCTGGGCTCCGTGACTCGTGCTTTAATGGCTACTTGCAATATCAATGAAGAGCTGGGGGCTTAGAGCCTCTTTAACGATCGGCATCCTCAGCCACCGACCCTAGAACACTTTCAGATGCGCCAAGTTTACTTCGTTTTGTGTGGTTTATTTTTACTGGGCGCCGATCAGATGCGCGTGCGTGGACTTCCTTGACTGCCCTTGTATAATGGCAAAAAAACGACGGCGGTTTCCTACCTCGCTGCGCGAATCTAATACTGTAATACCTTAACTCTCCACTTGTAACAAAAACAGATAAGAACAGTTGATGGTTTTGCCCTGTGACAAAAATAATAAATAGCGTTTCGACGGCGTTTTCGTTGCTCACAAATATAATGTTTTTTTGTTTTGTTTTTTTTACTTTTTCTGATTTGATTTCCTTCTGTTCCGCCACACTAGCCATAATCCCTTTGGAAATCTTGGTTAGTTTCTATCCGTATTTCTTTTTACCAATATTTACACTTGTCAAGATTGAGAGTTTTCTTTTCTTTGCTGTGATTGCTGGTAGCGGTGAGGTACTTCTCTGGACATAGCCTGGGACATAAACAGCGCTACGGCACTGATGTGGGTCAGTCGCCCTTCCGCAAAGCCACGGAATGCAAGGGTATTTTTCGTTTTAACTCACGCAAAGGTTTGCCCCATTAAAAGTTTAGTGTTCAAGTTTTCACTGATTGATCTTCTCTTACTGGTGGCAATGTAAGCCCTAGAGGATCACTCACATATGTTCGCTGAGAGTTAAGAGGGATAACGCTGCTCCTTTGTTTTGAATTCTATCTGGTGTTGGTGAGATCGCAAGCGTCGCCGCGTCTCCTATTTGTAGTCCGACACACTTTAGTACCGCGTGCGATTTGGATATGTGTTGAATGTCTTTTTTTATTAATGCATATACATTGCATGTCCGTAGGCAATGCTAACTCCAAGCATAAGTATATAATTTTAATGGCATTGTCTTGCATTCAAAGTCTTACAACGTTCTTTATTACTCACGCCTACATTTCTCCTTATTATAAATTGGATTGGTTTTATGATACTCCAGTAACGACAAGTCGCAAGGTTTCTATTGTTTCCGTGCTTGAATTTTAATTGACTTTGTTGTCGGCCGTGTTAAATAAATATCATATGTTTTATATGTATACTTTGTAATTTGTCGTTCAGCACTGTTTCTAATTTAACCTGCGAAATATTCAAAACCAAAAGAAAATATAATGTACACAGTTTTAAGGCACGTAATTTGAGTTATTTAATGGGATTCTCCGGTCAATTTTTCTCTTTAAGAAAAACAATTAAATATTGATAATGACTCTGCTTGATAACACCCTCCGCGCAATATGCGGATTTTTTTATCATCCTCCACGCAAGGAATTATATTTTAAAGTCTTTCCAAAACGCGTCCTAAAACAAAACAAAACAAAAAAAAACGTTAATTTAGTTGGCAACATTGGCAACCGCGGAAGCTCTGACGTAACACCAGGAAAACAGCCGGGTTGGGGTGACTCCTACTGCTGTACTGTAACTTTCAGACCAGATGGTCGGAGATTTAAGCGCACATTTGTTGTGCGGTTGGTTGAAAAACTCGGACTGCAGACAAACGATGTCCTTCCGCCAGGTGAAATAGAATCGAGCTGTCCGTGTACGAATGTGGCCGCGAGCTCTCTAGGTCCCGGATTGGTTTCGGTTTCGCTGCATGAATATATTTTGAAAAAAAACAACTGTTCGTC
The DNA here is from genome assembly GCA_037355805.1 of Ixodes ricinus. Lineage (NCBI taxonomy): Eukaryota > Metazoa > Arthropoda > Arachnida > Ixodida > Ixodidae > Ixodes > Ixodes ricinus. Next base: position 7,686 of record JAZHYW010060739.1, on the reverse strand, counting down.
TAGAATCATTTTGTCATGAACTTGGAACACATTTAAATAGTCTAAAGGCTAAAGGTAGTCTGAAAAACTCAGTTAGAGCTCAACTTACTTGGTGTGCAAAGGGTTTCGGTTTCTGATTGCGTCGTATAGGCATAGTGTGTGTGTGTGTGTGTGTGTGTGTGTGTGTGTGTGTGTGTGTGTGTGTGTGTGTGTGTGTGTGTGTGTGTGTGTGTGTGTGTGTTTGTGTGTGTGTGTGTGTGTGTGTGTGTGTGTGTGTGTGTGTGTGCAACCGTTGCGCGCGCTCAACTGTCATGATCTGCAAGACTTTTGCCTTCAAATGTTTACGTTGGCGGTAGAGCATCTTTTTAATCTTCTGTTTCTGCAATAATTACTCTAAACGATGGGATTGATCCTGTGGACTCCAGCTTGTCCTCAACACTAATTTATCTGGCGTGCAAATACGGCTGCCGAAAGGCAAGTGGCGAAGGAAATATTTTTCGTGCATCTGGTGCATATTTTTACCCGCCAATGCGCTCGAAGGATCATGGCCCCTGCCTCGCTGACATGGTTTTCTTCAATCTATATTCTCATTGATTGGTGTGCCACATCTTCACAATTTCTTTAACTTCTTTTTTGAGGCGGGTTGATGTTCCCATAACAAACAGGTGTTTGTAGCTGAAGCCACATTTCAGACGCCTCGGAAACCATCAAGCAGGGAGCCCCATATTTGTGAAGTTTCAACACATTTGTTTTTGATACAACCAGTCAATGCTGACACATTGCAGATTTGAGCGAATACATTGTGAGATCACCATGCTCTCTAACTTTAGAACAATATTTGAAGTCCTTCAACCACATAAATATGTACGGACAAAGTGTATTTCAGAACTTGGTCATGGAACGCTTATGCAACTATTTTTCTATGTCCGAACGGGACAGGCAAGTGCTCTCCGGTAGCCTGGAGAGCACTTCCTATTGTAACGTTTTGATAGGTTTTAGTTCCTAAGAAAAGTAAAAGTGCTAATCGGCAAACATTTTCAAAACCTACAACCCAAAAACTCACCCTCCTCAATCCAGAGCCGACCAGCGATATCACAGTGTAAACGGTGCAGTGGGTCGGTGCGACAATGAAAATCACACAAATGCCGCGTGAATAACGTGTACTTTGCAAAACAAATGAGGTTACCGTGGAGGTGACCGGTTCCCGCGATTTCGTTCAGAAGCAAAAATAATAAAAGGCGGGTACACGAATGTCCGTCCGAGAGACCCCATGACCCACGGCAAAGCTACAGAGTTTCCCCTGAACACTTGCCGCTGCGTTGAGACTGAAAGACATATAATGGCTCGGAAATGCGGACTATCCCTGCTATTCATGGCAATCCCCGGTTACAGTTGCCGTCAGAAACATAGATAGCCCGGAAATCTGCTTCGCAAATGTGTGGTAAATCTATCAAAGAATGATATGTAAATTTGGGGAACGCACGGATAATTGCTCCAAGCTCACAGCCGTCTTGACCAACATCTCAATAAAAGCCGTTCTTTTGCTGCTATAACAGAAAACGCAATTGAACTAAGAACAACCTGACATACATTAAAAAAAGGAACAAAATACAAAACAGTCATCGAAGATTATATTCTAATCCCCGCGTACACGAAGTGCCTGCATAGCCGTCCATCCCTTGCCTGATGTTACGTCACGCGTCACAGCAGAATGTCAGCCATTGTCAATGGCGAAAATCGTAGCTGCCTTGTAAAACACGCTCATGTCTAGTTTAAATAATATCCGGACATTGCATATCTAAATAAAATGTCGTTTGTCTATATGAAGTCTCCCTAGACCCAACTAGCGCAAAGACTTAGAGCTTCCGGTTTAGACCGGACAATCCCTTTAACGTAGTTTCTGTGTCGCAACTGAATTTAATTTGTGGGTATTTATGTAAGTTTTTTCTCTGCCTGTCACCACAGATTCTGCGAAGCAACTAAGCGATATCCCGATCTAAACATTGAATTGCGTTGTTTGACCTGAAGCTGAAGACTCCACAAGAAGATGCGATAGTACATATTTCGGAAGACTGGCAGGCTATTAAGAACTGAGGGCGTTTCAGCTTATTTCAGACAAACTGTTAATCAGTCGTTCTTTATTAAGTCAGAGCCTCGGTGCCCAAGATAATAAAGTCTGGAAAGTAATTATTTTTAATTATAATGAAATGTGTTTCCAGCGCGAGTGTCCTGTTGTTTGAAGACCGGTGGCGTCACTGCGTTTCATAGAGCCCTGGACTTTTCTTTTTTACCTTTTCCCTGTGCGTTCCGCGCTTTGAAAATTTTACAAAAAAATGCACCATCTGTGGGCAACGCTGCACAAAGTCGTAAAGCGAGAGGAAGAAACCAACCGATTCCGCGGTCGATTTAAAGAGCCTGGCCTCTCCTTGGATCACCCAGAACGCCGTCACAAGCTGCGTGAATACGGGGCTTGAACCTCGTTGGATAAATATTCACGCCTTCTCGGGCACACGAACTTATAGATATGGTGCCTGGAACGCGTCTCTGACTGGTGTGTTTACCGCGGCCAAAAAGTGGTCCTCAATTTCCGCCTGATGACGTCACAGGCGGTCGCGCTGCGCCGGTCGTGATCCCGGTGGCGTCCCACATGTTGCGTGTGTAAATGGCGACGCCGCCTTGCTGTAGGTCGCTCTCCACTGTGACAGTCCACGCGAAGCTACAACACCCGGAAGATGGGACGCAGTGACGACAGCGACATTTGCGTTCGCTCGTGCTTTTCGCCAGCATTTCCACGGCCAACCGCCAGGATCGCAACCGGCAACAGCATGACACTCCGGTTTCTGTGACGTCATTTGTTGCCACGTTGGGACCACTTTTGATGTATGGGCGATAGGACGCTAAACACACCAGTCGGAGACGTGATCCAGGCATCCATACTTTAGATGAAGCCACGCGCTCTCGCTTATAGATATGACAACTTTTTTTTTTTTTAAGATACCGGATTTTACAAGGCGTTTGGCTCATGGGCGACGCCTTTATAACTTTAGTCATAGCCTCCTATATACTGAGAAAGCCTGGCAGATCGCCACGAGAAGTGGCGGCCGAAATAAAACAGATGGAGTGACAGACAACGTATTAGATGAGAGCCACGTGACTGGCGGCCCGCTGCGACGAGACGCCGCAACACACTTCTCCCAAGCGAAGAAGTTTGTTTAGAGTCCTCGCCGCCGCAAACGCCGTGCGCTGATGTCCTTGTTGTCCGGAAATTGACTCTTTGATGCTCTGTGCTACCAGATCCTCCCGCTCCAAACCTGCGACCGCGCAATCGATGACTCCGTCGTTGAATTGTCAGGCTTTGTGATTATAGGGCAGATTATGCTTCAGTTCACAAGATGCAGACGGCAACGCGCAGGAGGGTCTCGTGCCTCTCGCGCTCTGCAGGCGTAAAGCTCCAGCGCGGGTTTCGCACGTGCAGAAAGACTAAAGTTTTTTTTTACATATATATATATATACTGCGGAAGCTGTGGTTTAGTCAAACTGGTTGGCAAGATTGGTTCAATAATAATGATAGAGTAACCATTATTAATAATATTATTTGCCCAGGAGGTCCGCGGCACCGCAGAAAGCCGACTGCACGTACCAAGAAGGCCCACGATCTCGCGTCTATTGATAGTAATTTTTGTGGTGATATAATATGCAAGATGAAGGTGATGGCGATTATGATACAAAATGTACCATCGGGGAAAAAATGAAATGCGAACAGAGGAGCGCGTGGCTAACGGAAGTGAGCCTAGGGGCGAGGATGCGTGGCCTACATCGATGTGTTTACGCCCTTCGCTTAGCGCTCCACAAGCTTCGGCATTGCGCTTCTAGTGCAGTGAAAGCTATCACCGCCATCTTTGCCTGCTCGGCGCGTGCGGCACTACAAAGCTTGCCACTAGTAGTAGCTAAATCGCGCGCTGGCTGAGCGCGCTCTTTCTAGGCAGTAATCATATTCAAATGGAGCCGTTATTCCAACTACAGTTTATGCCGACCCAAACTAGGTCGAAGCAGCTTGATCGGCGGCAGAGTGACGAGCGATACGTGGAGAAGAACAGTGAAACACATTCACCTTACACAGCTTTCTTCATGCATTGGGCTTGGAATTTTTATTTTAGTATGGCAACACAGGTACTGCTCTCCTTCGAAGTAGCGCCGCTGCCTCGATCTGAAGCGGAATAGTCCGCACTCTGACATGCTCCTACATGTACGCGAATGGAGAGATAAAAGCTCCCCGGAGCGTAGAAGCAGATGCTTGGCAACTAGACAAACTCTATATTTACGATCACGTTCAGCCGGAGGCGCATTGTTGTTTCTTACAGGAGTAAAACCACGCAGCAAATCCAGGGCCCTGGTCGCCCTATTTAAAAGTCAAAGCTTTTGCAAGCAAAAAACAACAATGACACCTTTCACTTTCTTTTTTCTTTTTTTTTTTTTTGTATAATCAAAAGACATAATCAGAAGATGAACTGAGGACAGTGGCCGGGTTGCCCTTTTCGGAGGTGCACTGGCGGACGGCGGGGTGCAGTAAGCGTGAGGCGCGTGTTAACCGTCTCCAACCCCCCCCCCCCCCCCCCTCTCCCCCGTTCTCAGCGCTTCATCGCGATAATCTCCAGCGACGCATTAATAAGCGACACAGGCGGAGCGGATGAAGAATAGATATCTGGGGGTATGCAAGAGGCTGGCTGGGGCGCGTGTTAACCAACCCGACCTCATCTCGTTCACGCTACTTCGCTGCGACTGTGTGCGGCGTAACCAACGAGGTAGAGGGCTTAGAGTGATAAACCGGAAGTTCGGAAGTGGCACCCCCCGGTTGCCGCCATGTTGTACGCAAATGTGACCAGTCGTCACGTGGCCTCACAAAAGCCATGACGTCATTGGTAAGATGGCAGCGCCCAGAGCTGGCAGATGCGAGTTTGCTTGGTGCGCGGTAGCCATGATGTGCAGCTGCTTTCCGACGACTTCGGGCTTTTTTGTGCTCATGACTCAAGTATAATCTGAAAATATGAAGGAATGAGACTTTATACCCTTTTTGCGCAGGATCGCTCTTGATTATCTGGATATCAACACTTGTGAGACAGCATCAGCCGTATCGCGTACCGGTGCTCGGTATCCCAGATGTGTTCGAGGATCGATAGAACTTTGAGGCCTTTTAGCATGCAATATTCGCACTTCTCTTAGCTTTGGTTGAACGTTCGAATGTCTGAGAATCGACGCGAAATATATGCGTCGGCCGTTAGGCCTAGTATAGATTCGTTTTAGCCGTAGGTAACTACATAATGACCGCCAACTTTTAGCGATGAAGCTCCTGCAACCTTTATGTTTTGTGATAATCGACGATTCTACATTCGATCGCGTCTTTTTTTGTGAGTGCGGAGTGCACATCTTATTTTCAGCTGCGAGGATGACTTTTTTATTGAGTGTGGGGATGAATAAATCGTTGCGGGCACCTGCTTCAAAGTTATTCAACTTGCTATGAGAACAACCGTTTTGGTGTACGCATAGATTAACTGCACACTTTCTCTTTCGTAGGATTTATTGCAGCCATATTTTTTTTATCACGAGTGCATTGTTTTAGTCGGTCAATTATTTACTTGTTCTAATTACCTGGACAAGATAATTCGTATTTGTGTTCATTCCTTATCCGAAGAGCAGTCTTGTTGAAAAATGTTGACACATCCTTTCAGTCTCTTCAATAGACTTTTTTCAAAAGTGTGGACTGCCTATGCTTTGTATCACCGTAACTTGGAAAAGGGCAACCGCCACAGCCCCTCGAGCCTATCAGAGAAACGGAGTGAAGGTATATGTGACAAATCTGTGCAGACGAGCACTCTGATGATATGATGTCATGTGCCTCTCTCAAGGTGCATATTGACTCACCGAGACTGTAGCCTTTGCCGTTTGCCAAATTGTGATGGAACGAATTACAGTAGCAACTACTCTAATTACCTAAGGCTTTCATACTTTGGGCATTTGTTCGACAAGAATGTTATGTCCGCCGTCACTGTGAACCTGGCTCAGCGCCTATTGGACTCAAATACTGCATTAGCGTTTGACGTGAACTGGGGCCCATTCGTGTGCTCTACGCCTAAACAAAATGGTGAGAATTGTGTTGCTTGATGGGGTTTTGCAAATGGTCTATTGTGTCATACCTATAGAAAATGTCCTTGCTATAGAACAACGTATCAACTCATTTAATTACACTAGATGCCCAGAGGTGTGTTCGTCTTTGTAATTAACAAATTACAACATTTATTTCTTACGAGTGTAATATTTATTTTGGTAGCTGGGCTGGTTTTATGCTTATTATTTCAGTGTGCTATGATGGTATTATCAGATGTGTAGTTTTAAGTATCCTCTCTGCAATGCCTACGAAGGCCCCTGGACAGAATAAATTAATAAATAACATTTTCACATCACTGGAGGGAATAAATTAATAAATAACATTTTCACATCCCTGGAGGAATAAATTATTAAATAACATTTCCACAACACTGGAGTTTGTTTTCGGATGCACCACAATTTCAGGAAGAGGTTGAACGAATGCAGCCCCATGCAACATGACTGCCAGCCTGGTATGTCTCATTAATTAATACTGGGGGTCGGAGATGGTGATTGTTCTCAAAAGGTCCAGCGTGTGCAGTGAACACACTTCTTGGTGTCTAGACTCTGAAGGCGGAAAGGCGAGCGGAAATATGTTTCTTTGGTCAGGTATCAAATATGTTTATTTCCACTTGATTGCATAATTATAAATTCTAGGAAATAATTCCATGATGAGTTCTTTCTGAAACAATCTCGTGTCAGGCGTTCAGTTGTTGCAACTCTATTCCTTGTTATCGGATGACGCTCCTCGCACGTCTGTGTTCAGTTTGGTCGAGTGCCAACTTCGACTGACTGATGCCGTCTTGCAATCATACGTCATGTGCCGCCACTGACATCTGACGCACCGAAGCTGCAGGGCTGGCTCTTAATCCGCACATTTTCCTGGTAGTTTTCTGCATCAATGCAGCAAGATTGGGCATGTATTGCTTACACGGCTTTGCCTTTTCCTGTACCATTGACTTGATGGCTGGCAAGAATGTTTGTTTACGTGCAAGCCATTTTACTTCCATTCCGTAATGGCGATTTCTTTGCATCCCGCGACCATTGCAACTTGTGTAAGTCTCGTGTGGCAAAGTGAAGTGGGGTGATGCTTGGTGTACACTTTTGAGAACAACCAACCATTCTATTCTTCCAAGTCACTCAGCGGCATTCTCCTTCAAAGTTGGAAATTGCTTGCTTCGTGGCGTAGACAAAAATATTTAGTGTCAGCAAATTATTAGGTATTGTCCTCGGACGACAACCAACACTCAAATGAACTGTGCTTGCACTACCGGTCACCTGCTTTGTCGTGCTTACCTCCCATCAAGGTGAAGGGGATTAGGAGCTTCGGGGTAATGTCGGCACCAGAGACAAAGGCCGCCGAAGATAATCCTCAATGCTTCGCGGAGGCTCGTCGAGACGTGGTCGAGGGTCGTTCAGCTTGAACCCTTGCAGGCCAATTCAATGCTATGGGTACCTCCAGCAGACATGGTCTGGCCCCATGCAATGGTAGCAGAGTGGCTTTCTGTCGACCATCTGCAGCACCTCCGTTTTCCTCGGCGTATTTTGTTCAGCGCGGACCTACCC
>JAZHYW010060738.1:0-20082 GCA_037355805.1 Ixodes ricinus | reverse complement strand
GTAAATATCTCCACGAAAAAGGGAAATGTGGCTTTGTAGGGCCGAAAACGCTGGGCGGCAGAAAGGAATTTATAAAGCGGGACTGTCCCGGCTAAACCGGACGACGTCTCGTCACCCTAAGTGTAGGGGATTTAAGTTCGAGAACTTGGCGGTATTTGACTGTAATAAAAACATTATTTTAATTTTTAGTGTCAAGGACTGAACTGAGAATCTCCGAAGACTACGAAGTGCTACTAACACATTTTTCGAATGCGATATTGATTTCGGACTGTGACGTCATTCAAGGCGTTCTTGATCCACTTCCACCATTCAAGTGAGTCTCTGTATTCTTATCACTAAAACGGGCAAGTTAGTTGCCCACATCTCAAAAACCGAAATCCCGAGTGGCAAAAAAAAAAAAAAATCAAACTACTTTAAATTTAACTAAGACGACAGCGTAATATCGCCTTACAATGTCCTCTTTTTGTAGAATAAATGCGGAAGAAAACGACATATAAAACATCATAATGACAAAAAAAAAAAAGAAGAAAACGTTTATGGGTGTTTTTTGGCGACTCGGCTATGCTGGAGTCGGACGCCCTGCGTCGGGGACAAATGCAAGTTATATTGTGAAAAATAGAAGGACAGCGTTGTAATGTTTGTTTCTATTTTCATATTGATCTGCCTTTGGAGCCAGTTACAAAATTATTCCCCATTTCCAATTACATATGAGAAAATTGCAAGAACCCGCCTTAGTGAAACTACCTAAACGCTTATGCAGAGCGCAAGTTTGTCTGCCATCTGTACAGAGGTTGCGATGACGTCAGAGCGCCGAGCTCACTGGACTAATCAAAAAATAATCGTGGGTAGACCTTAAGGCATTGAGGTGAACCCGTTTTCCCTCCAATCAAAGCCAATCAATACTCAGTTTCGTTCTAGCGTCTCAACAACCCCTGCGCAAAATACAATATCAAATTTGGGGGTTTTACGTGCCAAACCAACGACGGGCATCTGGCACGCCACAGCGGAGGACTGAGGATTAATTTGGACCACCTGGGGATCTTTTGACGTACAACCGAAAGCTCGGTTACACGGCGCCTCCTCCGCAATAGGCCTCCATCAGATGCGGGCACAACGGCCGGGATTCGAACCCGCCACATGGGGATCCGTAGGCCAGCGCTCTCTCCTCGGAGCCACCGAGGCGGCTACGCGCAAAATACAGTCGACCTTGTCTTCGCACTCCAATCATGAGCTTTTGTTTTAATGTGCTATCAACAAACAACAGTTAAATCGTACTGCTTAGAAAATGAGTTACTGTCTGCTGAGAAGGTAAAAAAAAAAAAAAGACCGGATCCCGAAAAATGTTTTTTGAAAGCACAACCTTTAAAGTTCCGGCGGTGATATATCAACCAAAAGAATAAGAGATGTCAGGGAAGAGCGCCAGTCGTCCCGCCTGTAGCACGAGCTTCCTACCTTCGATAACAGTTCGACGTCTCGTAAGTTTCGAATGTGGACGGCCAAGCAAGGCACACATCAAGAAGGCACATTGCGCATGCTGCAGGTCGGGACCGTTGAAAGAGACGCACTGCCACTAAATATGTATATATGGCTTTTAACGTGTTTGTGATTGTTTGTTTGCCACAGAAATTAAATAAGTAAATATGATCCAATCAAACAGTTTAAGCAAATTTTGCAGACTTGCACCCGACACAACAATTGTCGTCTTGACTGAGGAATCAGTGTTTTGTCGTAATTAACAAGAATAACGATATCGGAAAGCAAATTATAAAACATTAGAAGAAAATGCGATGATGATATTGGTTTCCAAAAAATTTGCATGGTGCTCTTCTCGTGCATTAACATTTTATATTCATGCATATGTTTATCATCCATTTACTGCATAGATATGTGAAATAAACGACGTCCTCATCCTTCGCATTATATATTCCATTTTACAATGGTCAATATATTTATATTTATTAAAGTATGCCTATAAGCGTTAGCCAACCAGGCGTGGCTCATGAGCACTGACATTTTGTTTTGCTCTCATCTTTGACCTCTTACGTTTAGGAAGAAGACGTAGGTGTCTTGCTGTCATCGAAGAAGGTGCCGTGGTTGGCTACAAATCCAGTTTTCTACCTGAGGCTTCGCTCCTTTAATATTGAGGGCAATGTATCCAAACTCTCGAACACCGTAACACTTGACCTGGAAGATATCCCTAAAGACAGCCCAAAAGATGGTGATGAGACATTTGAAGACAGGAACTACCTAAGCTGGGTTCGGTTGATATTACTAGGAATATCCCTGGGGTGCCTTACAATTGCAGCCATTTTATTAGCTATTTGTTTTGTTACACATCGAAAAAAAGGTGGAGATACTGATACGAAATAAATCGCTCCAAACTATGAAAAACTGGAGTCGTTAAACCTATCTGAATCTGCTGCGCTGCGTAGTTCTACAAAACACTCGCGTGACTAAAAATAAAAGGAAACTAATGAGTTACACTGAGATGAGGCGAAACACAACGTCATGAATGGGCGCAGACTAACAACTGTTTCAATATTTTATTTTTTATTTTTTCCTTGCGTGAGGTTTCCCCTTGTGTGAGTTTTGAAAAATAAAAAATCTGAGAAATAATGAAAAATGTTTTTATGAGGATGCGTGAACTTTCGATGTTTGTGCTGTTGTTTTCTGTTGTGTGCTTAGCGTTCCGTTTCTATGGTGTAAGATAAGACATTGAAGCTGGTGCTGATGTCCTCCTCGTTATGCTGTGTAGTGTCCGAGTAATTCAATTTCTTTTTCGTTCAGTGCTATAGATGGATCACTGACGCAAGTGCCGTGCTTTCCTCATGCCATGTGGAAGGCTTCTATAATTTCGGGCTTGTTTCTATCTTTTGACCTGTCCAAGACTGAGGTAGTTCCAAATAGCGCTTCACAGTTACATCTCGCACAATGTGCTGTCTGGTTGCCGGGTGCTTGCAATTGCCCACATGCGTATTTGTGTTCTCGGAGTCTTTCAATTAGGCACCTTCCTGTCTGTCCGATATATGATTTTCCGCACGTCAATGGCATTTTATAGACGACCCCTTCTACACATTCGACGAACCTGCTTTTGTGGTTTACTCGACACGACGATTGACCCGTTGTGTCGCCTTCCACTTTATTTACCTTTTTGCAGAGTCCTTTGAGCTTGAAGGGGACGGATAGGGCCACTTTGACCTCATGTGTTTCGGCGATTTTGTTCAGCCTGTGCGAAAATTTGTGAATGTATGGCACCACTCCCAGTGGTTTTTTGTCCCGCGTCCTTTTCCTTGGTTTTGCGATTGCGGTTGACGTACGCCCTCACACACGGCGTATCAGCACCTGTTCTGGTATCTCTATTCGGAACGATGGCACCGGCGGAGGCCACAGCAAGGCGGTGCTGCAAAATGCTACGCTCCGATACCTGGAGGCAAGTTAGCTTCTTCAAGCTCAACATCAGGAACATACGCGATGCTTTTTATCACCGACCCAAGCGATGTTGATATACAACTACTTCATTGATTTAGCGGAGAACCAGGGTGAGAGAGAGTGGACGGCATGCATAAGCCACATGCCGAAAAGAAAAAGAGGATGAAGGACGAAAGTGAAAGTTTCGTCAACATGACCGATCTTATGATTTTAGGCAACGTCTCAGCAGACATCAGGAAAGGACCCAAATATGACAGTTCAGCCGAAAGCCAAAACTGTGGACCTGATCAGTATGGTGCATGACGTTGCGAAGAAGGTTTCCGAAGAAGAGAGGAACGCATGCGTAGCTGCCGGCATCAAAGAAGTTTCCAACAGACTAAAAGCAGCCAAAAAACCAGGCTTGAACACCACCCATACACTACGTTGGCTTAAAAGAAACAGTTGAAGCCTCCTGCTTGCTGACAGGGCAGGGGAGTTCGTCATCTTAGAACAAGAAATGCTACAAGCATAAAGCCAAAGAATCTATGCTAAAAATCTTTGAGGAACGAAAAGACATCAACGAAAGATGTCTGAAAATCGCCAGATCACAATTTGCACGACAGTGCGAAGGTCTAGGCATGACCAAGATAGCGAAGGAAGTCAAAGACAGCCGTCAACTATGTACTGAAACCTTTCTTTGCAGTCAAAACGCACAAGAAAGGCAGTCCATTCAGGGTAATTGTAGAAGACAAAGGCACTTGGCAACATGTGATTGCAAGAGAACTACAGAAACTCGTGTCACTTCTACCAGTAGATGATCCATTCCTAGTTCGTAATTCAGATGAGGTGGTAGAATTCCTGAACGGAACGCAACCCATCACTGCTTTCTCGGTAGATGTCAAGGACATGTACTACAACGTGCCACAGCAAGGAGCCCTAGAGGCGGTGGAAGAGTGTATAGACGTTTACGGTAGCGTTAAATTCCAAAACCAGAGGGGATCAGCATATCGGATTTCCTCGATCTCTTGGGCACCCTACTTAAGCTCTCTGCACGTCATGTATGAAGGAAGTGCTTAGAGCCAAAAAGAGGGCATTTGCATAGGCTCATGCATTGCGCCTGCCTTATGCGACATATACCTTGCAAGAGGCAACATAAATTTGGGGCCGTTTTTCCAGGAGCTCGGAGTGACAAGGTGCTTCAGATACGTGGATGATTTTCTGGTATGTTTTTGATGAACAAAACGACAGACCTTGTGTGCGAAAAGGTAATGCAGAAGTTCAAGATAGCGCACAGAGGTCCTGAATTCACATTTGAACTACCGGAGAGACACAGGCGCAGTTCTTAGACATCAAAATGGCATTTGGAGAGAAGCATACCTGCTGGATGTACAAGACCAGAGGGGAGGAAGGCATACTGCCGCACGACTCAGGGCACACTAAGTTGGGGAAGAGGAGCGTCGCCTCTGGGTGCGTCTGGCAGAGCCATAAAGAAATCATGCCACCATAGGATGTCAGAAGGCCTACAAAGGCAAGTCACCCGACTACAGGCAAGCGGCTACCCAGAAGCCCTGCTAGTAGCTCTGGGCAGAAAAATGCATAACAACACTCAGAGGCCATCGCAAAACCAAGGAAAAGGACGCGGACAAAAAAACACCGGTAGTGATGCCATACATTCACAAATTTTCGCACAGGCTGAAAAAGATCGCCGAAACACACGAGGTCAAAGTGGCCCTATCCGCCCCCTTCAAGCCAAAAGGACTCTGCAAAAATGTAAACAAAGAGGAAGGCGACACAACGGGTCAATCGTCGTGTCGGGTAAAACACAAAAGCAAGTTCGTCGAATGCGTAGAAGGGGTCGTCTATAAAATACCATTGACGTGTGGAAAATCATACATCGGACAGACAGGAAGGTGCCTAAATGAAAGACTCCGAGAACACAAATACGCATGTGGGCAATTGCAAGCACCCGGCAACCTGGCAGCGCATTGTGCGAGATGTAACTGCGAAGCGCTATTTGGAACTACCTCAGTCTTGGACAGATCAAAAGATAGGAACAAGCGCGAAATTATAGAAGCCTTGCACATGGCATCAGGAAAGCACGGCACTTGCTTCAGTGATCCATCAATTGCACTGAACGAAAAGGAAATTGAAATGCTCAGACACTAGACAGCATAACGAGGAGGACACCAGCACCAGCTTCAAGGTCCCCATCTTACACCATAGAAACCGGACGCATAGTACAGAACAGAAAACAACACCACAAACATCGAAAGTTCACGCATCCTCATGAAGACATTTTTTCATTATTTCTCAGATTTTTAATTTTTCCAAATTCACACAAGGGAAACTTCACGCAAGGAGAAAGAAGAATAAACAGTTGTTAGTCAGCGCCCATTCATGTACGTTGTATTTCTCCTCATCCCAATGTAACTCATCGTTTTCCTTTCATTTTTTGGTCACGGGTTTCTTCTGTAGAACTTCGCAGAGCAGCAGATTCAGATATGCTACTATAACCAACTAGCCGAAACCCAAGTTCAAGCTTTATTAATCTTCGTTAAACCTGCCTGCTTAAGCCGCTGACTGACAGTGTGCGCGTTATAAATAAAGTTACTAATGTACATTAGACAGGAACCGTCATAAAAAATTCACACTTAAACTTCAAGCAAGACATTTTAGTTACAGCAGCGTCATAAATAGTACTGTTGTTCATTATAATAAAAACCACCAGAGCAGCCGTTTGCATATACTGCTATACGGCTGGAGGCAGACTGATACTTGAACCACATCTTCCAGAAAAAGTGACCACCGGATTGCCAAAAAATAAAAAAATAAATCGTGCAAGGTAAGTAAAAAAATTAGGCACTTAAAAATATGTTTTACTTGTACTTAGTCCTTATCTCATAATCTTTTAAAAGGTTTACCGGCAATTTCTTCAGCTACCCTAGTCAAGTATATTTTAGGAATAACCTGCATTTACTCTTTCCTTCGGGCTATTTAGTATCGGAAAATTCAGAATTGTTAAAAATGCTGCCAAAACCACCTTCAAACATACCAGCGCTTTTCACTGGCGTCACGTCAGGCGAAGGCATGCTTACAGGTGCAGGGGGCAGTTTATGAATGGACTACGCCGAGCATTTGTGTCGTGCTGCTGGGCAAGTACTAGAGCGGGCTTCCATAGTATACATTTGAAACCATGAAACTGCTTGTAGAAAGATGGAAACAGTTCTACGGTCAAACGAGTAAACCCGTGCCTCCCCCTGATGTCACTTTCTTATTGCTGCCTAAAATACTTTCACCTAAAAAAGAAAGATGATGAGGATTTAGATTGTAACTTCGATACCTTTGTGAAGGAGAACAATTTTGGCTCGATATTTGGATCACTTATCTTAATGATGCTTATTTGTGTGTTTAGGAAATGTTCAGATAGTCGGGAACTATGAACACAACGCCGGGGTATGGCTTTAAAGCGGCATTCAAACGGGAGTAATTGTCCTGCTTTTTGTTTGGCAACAAACTCAGTGGCGCCATCTCTTGAGAAGCTCCGGCACACTTCCGGTTCAGGTATATTTCCTTATTTTAGAGCGCATCTCTTAGGCGCCCGTTTCCGGCTTGAGCGATGTCGGCGTCGCCGTCGGCGTAACCGTGAGGTCATGTGACCCTGGTAACATCACGTGACCCAACTGAGGTCACGCGACCCCGCTGACGTCACGTGACCCCCGGGAGGTCACGCGATCCCCGTGAGGTCACATGACCCCGGTGATGTCACTAGACTCTCGCGAGGTCACGCGACCTCCATGAGGTCATGAGGTTCACATGACCTCACGGTTAAGCCGGTGGCGTGCCGACGCCGCTTGGAGGGAGTAGTAGAAGGCAGGATGAGGAGGTCAGAGGAGGGAGGAGGAGCACACCTTCCCTCAGAACCCTTCCCTCCTCCTTCCCAAGAGCTGCGCTCAAGTTTGGCGTTACAGGGAGTTGTAAACGGCTTTAATTTTTACTCCTAATTCTTTTACATAAGATTGAAGTAAGTGCTAAAGTCCTATAGGTATAAACTTCTGGAAGATCGCGTGTATATTTGATTTCGCAAATACTGAAAAACCCGCCGTCTAGTTTAGAACCCGAAGGGGTTGAGGGCCACGTTGTACACTGGCGCCACCTCGTTTCAGCTCTCTGGAGAAAGAGCGAACCCAGGCCCAACCAGCACCAGGAGCCGCGTAAGCATGAAAGGCTCAGGTCGGTCAGCCCATAACCGCAAAACAATCTTGGAAAAAAACAAAAAACGCCAAAAACATTAGTTTGTGTTACGTATAGGGCCATTCCATGTCAAACATCCGAGACGTTGCGCTCGAGCACGTTCCATTTCTAAAAAATAAAAATTCATGGCCTTTTGCTGCATTGTTTGTAGCCATGCCCTAAAAGATTTTTGACAAAAAAAAAAATGTTTGACGGCGTGAGCGCGGTTTTAACTTTTAAATATAGCATGAAATTAGGTATGACTTTAGATTTTTGTGAAAAATCTGCTTGTTTATGAAACACCCAACAATATCTTTTTCTTTAATCTGCACGGCTTTCGACTTGAAATGTGGTTGGACTTGTGCAGTTTTGATTAATATAAATAGTTTTAAAAACTATTTTTTCCGAAAATTTTATTATTTTTGTAATTTTATTTAAAAAAATATTTAATTGCTCCGGGAATTTACTACAACTTTTTGCCGGCTGCCTTGCAGGCACATAATCTATAAAAAAAATGTTTAAACCGCTCGAATAAATATCTCGCAGTAAAAATACAAATATCCTGAAGTTGCCAAAAAGTGCGTTTTGACGTATAAAGAGCCGTTTATTCACCCTGAGGTGGTCCAAGTAAAAATACGAAATATGGTGGGTTTGGAAGAAAAATTAATTGTCTTTTGATTCTGAAAGTTTAATCAAAGTGTTTTTGTTTAAAGCGAGAAAACAATTTTTGAAGTTGAGCTCTCGCACCCACAACCCGGCGTCGCTTCTTAACGCCTCTTCGCACGCCACAGCACGCCACCTGCGACGATAGCTGACACGATTGGGTCCAAAGAGAAGAACGGAGTCTGTTGCCGCTTCCCCATTTCCGTCTTTTCAGCCGCAAGGAAGAAACGGCGGGCATCGTGTTGAGAACGAGCCATAGCAGGCCCGTTGTGCCTCTCTTGTATCCGAGGGCGGCTTTACTCACACTCCTAAACGCGATGCCTAATCGACGGGCGGCATCAGCTGACGTGGACTTCTCCTAAAAGAGAAACGCGGCAAAATCGCCGCGAAATCTAGCACGTCACGCACACTGCGGTTAAAAGCGGAACTATTCAGCGACGCAAGAATTTGCCGTTTCAAAAGCCGATTAAAGCACAAACCAGGCGTGAGCCTCCAACGGCGCGCATTCGTTAGCACCACATCGCCTCGTCGTTTGAGATTTCCCATTTGCTGGACTTTTGTGTTGCTGTTTTAGATAGTGTCCTGACGTTGGCAATAGAGAGTGATTGCGATGTGTACGTAAGAAACAGCAAGCTTACTAGTGGAAGACCACAGGAAGACACCGCCACGCAAAACAGTCGGAAATAGGAGAAGAATCCATAAAGCAATAAGAGTGGAAAAAAGACTTCTTCCACCAAAATCTACCCGACAACTCAAATTCCTGCTGTCTACCTGCGCGCAAGCCGTGACACTGTCGGACACTTTGCCAGGCTCAAAAAGTGGCGTGCTGTGCAGAGAGAGATGCGCAAGGAACGACTCCAGGTTGCACGGCGCGTGAGCTCAGCTCCAAAATGTTTGTTTTCCTCTTTAGTACAACATTATTTTATTTAAACTTTCAAGAACAAAAGGCAATAAACTCTTCTGTAAAAGTCACCATGATTCGTATTTTTTTTGGGCCACCTCAAGGCAGAATTGACGGCTCTTGAAACGGCAAAACTCAACTTTGGACAACTTTATTTGTTTTTCTGCCTAATATTTAGTTCTACGGCCTGAAACCTTTTTTTCTTTCTTTTGTGCAATATACCTATATGGCTGTGAATAGGTATTTTTACAGTCAGTGCAACAACAAAATAGTTTGTAACAAGGCTGTCAAAAATGGTAAAATGCTTACATATTCCTTATTTCTTTTTATTGAATTGCTTCAAGCCAATATGCATGATGCTTATTACATAGCAATCCAAATGCCGTGTGGTTTTTAGGCAAAAATACTCCACCTTTTCATAAATGTATCTGACATCTCCTGGAGAAGTAAGATAGATTTACGGAGAAGTCCACATCGCCTGATGCATTGAGAAGTCCACGTCAGCTGATGCTTTCCGTCGATTAGGCATCGCGTTTCGAAGTGTGAGGAGCCGCCCTCGGATAGAAAGGGCACAACGGGCCTGCTATAGCTACGCACTGGCGGCACCTCCGGTTATTAACACGGTGCCCGCCGTTTCTTCCTTGCAGCTGAAAAGATGGAAAAGAGGAAGCGGCAGTAAACTCCGTTCTTTCTTTGGACCTAACCGTGTCAGCTATCGTCGCGGGTGGCTTGCTGTGCGGCGAAGAGGTGTTGAGAAGCGACGCCTTGCGGTGCGGAAGTTGAACTTCGAAAAATTGTATTCTCGCTTTTAAACAAAAACTACTTTGATTAAACTTTCAGAATCAAAAGACAATTGCTTTTCTTCGAAACCTACCATTATTTGTGTTTTTACTCGGAACACCTCAAGGTGAAATAAACGTTTGTTTATGCGTCAAAACACGCACTTTGGCAATTTCAGGGTTTTGTTTTACTGCAAAATATTTAATTGAGCGGTTTAAATTTTTTTATAGATTATATACCTAGAGGGCAGCCGGTAAAACGTTCTATGAAGTCGCCAAAGCAAATATATTTTTTTTTAAATAAAAAACAAATGTTAAAAATTTCAAAAAAGATAGTGTTTTGAATATTTTCATTAAACAAAACTGCACAAGCCCAACCACATCGCAAGTCGAAAGCCATGCATATTTTGAAAAAAAGTTGTTGTTGGGTGTTTTATAAAAAAAATGATTTTTCACAAATTATGAAGTGATACCTAGTTTTACGCTATTTTAACAGTTAAAACCGCGCTCACGCCATCAAAACATTTTTTTCGTCAAAAATATTTTAGGGCATGGCTACGGACAATGCGGCAAAAGGCATTTAATTTTTTTTTTTTAGAAATGAAACGTGGTCGAGCGCAACGTCTGGGACGTTTGACATGGAATGACCCTATAGATCTCTGGTAACCGGCATGCAAGGAGAGTGCGCTGCTGACTAAGCAACAGGCCCAGCACGCAGCAACGAGAAGACCTGTCTATATATGCTGGAACACAAACTCAATGATGTAGAAAACTGCATCGGGCACTGATTGGCTATTCTCTTGGGTCACGTGACATGACGTTGAAATGTAGTTTTTCCCTGATGAGTTCGAGCTATGCTCGTAAAATGATGCAGTTGGCGGTGACGTCAAAACTTCGTCACGATGTACTTTGACGATGCAGTTAACTGAGTGGCCGAGACGAAACCAGAGATCAATCTGCATCGTAAAAGATGGCGACCCTAGCATATGCATCTCTACTGTTGGGTTCGCCAGCGGATCGAGTTTTAGAGATCACCGGGATGCTTTCGAGACGAGCGATGCGAGGTTTTTGGGCGAATACCGGTTGACGAAAGGGGTGACTCGGTGGCTGTGCGACCAGCTTCGCGGAAATCTCCAACGGCGTCGCGAAGGGCCCTGTGTGCTGACGGTCGGAACAACAAGTCCTCGCAGCTCTACGCTTCTACACCGCTGGCGGCTCCCAGGGAACCGTCGGTAGCGCCGAAGTCGTTGGTGTTCACCAGTGCTCTGTGGAGTCGCGTACTTGTTGATGTCACCAACGCTATCATCGATTGCCTCGGATCGAAGTGGCTGTGTTTCCAGCAAACTCAAGCAGAGAAGACGCTCGCAAAAAGGAAGTTCTTGGAGCGATGCAAGTTCAGCGGCGTGATCGATAAATATTCTAAATACTCTTTCACGATTCAACACGATTGTGTTTTCATTTGAGTGCAGCCCATATAAGCGATTTGGCTGAGCGAAAAGCCAAGCAGGCAACTGTAACAGGCTTAAGTTCAGCTAGTTTGTTCATACTTCAGGTAGAGAGAGAGATATATACTTTATTTTCAAGCAACTACTTCAGGTACGGCCAGCTGAACTAGAATAAACATACACATAAAGAAAAGACCATGCACACCGTGGGACTAACAACTGATTTTCTTTTTTCTCCTCTTCTACTACAAACCCAACTTGAGCGAAATATTTTCTTTTCTTCTTTTTTTGCTTCCTACTTCAACAAAAATTTAACCCCCGAAGGAACAATTTTTCTTTCTCGTGCAGCACGAGAGAAGTTGCACGAACGCAGTCAAAGAAAGTAATAAAGTAAAATTTGTCGTTAGTTGCTTATACCGCAGGAGGTTAGTCTGCCTGAACATGGCGACATTGTTACCCAATATAGATAAGCAATTTAGCCAGTGCAGTAAGACTGCTAGCCTGGGGTCTTTAACGTGCGTCATGCAGTAGTGAATAGAGAGTTTTAGAATAGGGGGCCCCAACGCTTTGGGGAACCCAACGCTTTGGGGTACCCAACGCAACGACACCTCACGCAGCGTGCTTATAGAATAGGGTTTGTGACGACGCAACGCGGCACGCTCGCCTTTTTCGCATGCAGCGCCATTGTGGACAACTAACGAACTTCTTAACAGTGAAAAAGTATTAAAACGCAAAACATTTGCGCTGAAACGACACTTTATTGTTGCTTGCGGTAGAAATAATAGGGAGGGTAACACCAGTTGGAACAGCACAGCAAGACCCATCTGCCGACCGTCTCTGAATCAGAAGATTTACTTCTCTGGTCACAAGAGACTGCACGCCCTCAAATACCAGGCTATCATGTGCGCCAATGGAATTATCTGCGAACTCGACGGGCCATTCCCCGGTCACAGGCACGACGCTGGTAGGTGTAGCTTGCTTTTAGCCCATCCTGTAGCTGAAGCAGCACGACAGTTATAGAGAGTTTTATAATAGAGGGTTCCAAAGTTTTGGGGCCCCAAAGAAATAGGGGCTCAGCACCGCGCATGCGCAGAACCCAAACTCCGTTTGGGCAAGTTTGGGGTTTTGGGTTGGCGCGCGCCCCCAACGTGAAATTCGAGAAATAGCGTGGGGCCCCCAATTGCTTGGGGCCGGGTTGTGTCGGCAAACATGGCGGCGCCCTTTCCGCTCGCTTCGGAGCAAATTCGTCATGGTCGCTGCAGTATTAGCCAATTTCATTGCCAATGAATAGTGCAACCGGCTTTCGCTTTGCTTTATCTCGCTCAAGTCACAAAGAATGAGCGGTGGGCTCGCCCCATTTTAAAGATCGTACCTGATTCTGGCCGTTCCTAAGCCTAAACATACGTCGTAACTGTTGACATGGTAACGTATTGCTACTCTGTGGCTAAAGGCTCGTTCACACAGACCAGTTTTCTTACGTTACGTTACGAAAAGTCACCACGAAATCTGTGCTTCGTATTAAACTGTGCCAGCAGCAGGTCGACCCGGTCGCGGATGGCCCGCGTGTAGAAATATCTTCCGATTGCTTCGGAGACCCTTTCGGCAATTGAAGTCCATCTCCTCGAATCCTGGAATGGGTTAGTGGCGTACACTTCGCGTAGCACATAAATGTCATCGTCGATCAAAAAGCGAACGCGCGCGGGAGCCTTCTCTTCCGCCATTTTCTTCTGGCCTTGGATCGGCCTCGACTCGTTTGGCCATCCCGCTTCGGGTGTATCCGAAACAATCCAATCCGTAGCTCTCTAATTTGGCGCTTGTTCTCGTAGTAACATAGAGTTGAGCTAGCTGGTACTTAGAAGACATACCTAAAACAGCGCACAAGCACAGGAGGAAGATAACAAAACACAGGAAGGGGCGCTGACTCCCAACTTATGTATATTGTGAAAGAAAGAGAAGAGGAAGCTTCAGATATGACGCCCACGTTGTTGTTTTTCTTTCTTATTTTTTCTCATCTTTTTTTCGTAGTGACCTTATCATGTCAGTTTTCTCCTTTTCTACTGCAACTTAGTAATGTATCTGTTTTTATTCTTTCTTCTTTTTGCCTTGTGGGTGCGCGTGGGCTTCATGTCTGAAGCTTCCTCTTTCTCTTTCTTTCACAATACATAAGTTGGTAGTCAGCGCTCTTTCCTGTGTTCTATGTTCTTCCTCCTGTGCTTGCGCGCTGTTTTAGGTATGGCTCGTTCTCGAATTTTTTGGGCGTTCGTATGCGCTTTGACCATCTGCAGCCGAAGATTTAGGCCTTCAACTATGCCGAGACTGAGACGAGCGCGAGCGCGCATACTCTGCGAGCAGCTGCACTATTTAGATCTGAACTGGAGCGACTTTGAAGCCTTGAATTACTTGTTTTCAAGCTGCAGGTATCGTGCCACGAACGAAATCTACTCGGAGCCACGGAGTAGCAATACGTTGCCATGTCAACGGTTACCGCGTATGTTTAGGCTTAGAAACGGCCAGAATCGGGGACGATCTTTAAAATGGGGCATGCCCACCGCTCATTCTTTGTGACTTGAGCGAGATAAAGCAAAGCGAAAGTCGGTTGCATTATTCATTGGCATTGAAATGGGCTAATACTGCAGCGACCATGACGAATTTGCTCCGAAGCGAGCGGAAAGGGCGCCGCCATGTTTGTCGACGCAACCCGGCCCCAAGCCCCAACTGCCCCAACCCAAAGCCCCAAACGGAGTTTGGGTTCTGCGCATGCGCAGTGGTGAGCCCCTATTTCTTTGGGGCCCCCAAGCTTTGGGGTCCCCTATTCTAAAACTCTTTATTAACGACCGCACGCCGGTACGATGCTCAGGATCCCTGGGTTTCGCAGCGCGATCTTTCGCTCCACGTGCTCCGATCTGGTGTGCGCTAGCCCACTCGGCGATTCTCCAAAATTCCCTGTAGCGAAAAAAAAAAGGATGTAGTTTCAACTCAATCGCCACTGTTCGGCGACGTCACCGGACACGTCAGGGTGCAGTTCTCTTCAGATGTAGTTTGTTGGCGATGGAGATAAGGCTCCTCCCACCGGCGACGTCACGATGCAGTTTCTCCACCACTTTTTCCAGCATGAGACAGACAGAATCGGATGTTGTGAGAAATCGCGCGCGAAAGAGAGAGGAAAGGAAAGGACAAGTAACAGAGAAGCAGAAACAGGTGCCGTAGAAAGGTGGCGCGGAATGAGGAGGAGTGGACAGAACAGGAACGCGAGCTTCATCTCTCTTGGTGATCCAGAACATTCAGCAAGAAGGCTTTCTATCCTTGTGGTGCTGAAAAGAAGCTCGCGCAGAGACACAGAGTGGTGTGACATAATATAGAGTTTTAGTAGACCGTTTTCGCCTTCTCGCTCCGCTCTATTAGCGGTGAGATTAGCGCGTGTGTATAAAGGCACTCTACGCGAGATGTTTGGTGGCGCCCATGTATGTTTACCTCTCATTGACTGTCATTACCTTGCGAACAACAAGGTATATGGTGTTTGTAAAGAGTATGGTGGAAGCTTAAATCATAGCGCTCTAAAACCAACACTTCCAATACCGTCGAAATTGAAGTTCTTACATTATTCGTATTTCCGATGATGAGAAATCCTTTGCCGACGTCATAGTCAACATTCGGCCAATCGCGGATGGCCAACCACAGCGACGCTTTCGATCACGCACGTCGCCAATAAAAAGCGGAGTTGCCAGTCGCGCGTGCGCGAGACCGCTCTTGAGATTTGAGCGAAGCGACAGCTCCGCTTTCCTCGCATTTTAGGAAGCGCGTTCCACTCTCAGTAAAGCTTCAGTAGATGGTGTTTTTGTAGAAGGGAATTCAGAATGGGTGCTCGCGACTTGAAAGCATGCTTGGGAGTGCGCTTGACCGTGTGTAAACCTCGCAGCACTAAGATGGCTGCGCAGGCTTTGTTTAAAACGGCGTCCTTAAGAAAGCGTTTCACGGTGGTCGAGAACCTCTGGCTGCTTCGGGAAATCGCTGGCCGCAATTCCTTCGCGGCCCCTGGACGATGGGAACAGGCGCTGCCTTGTTTAAGAAAGCGGGCTCGATTTTTCAATGCGAGCAGTCGGAAAACGAACAGATAATATTCTTAGGTTGCTCTAGGCAACAAGACAGTTCAAATCAGCGAAAGTGAGTGTTTCATTTATATCTCTACATTTTTGTTTTGCCAATGAAATGAGTTTTTCTTCTTCGTATGCTTCAGTTTGTGATAGGGCACCTTGGTGTACCCCGCTATGCTTCAGTTTGTGATAGGGTACCTTGGTGTTTTATGTACACTGCGCGACACTATTCGCGAGAACAATCAATATCATGTTTCTATTTTTTCACCTTAAATTTGAGGGGCTCACATCAACTTATTGGTGTGGAATAAAGCGCTCGTTCGGGCACTAATCTGAGCGACAAACTTTCAGCTCTCTTAATAGCTGCCAAAGAAATAAACTTTAATCCAAAGTGATTCGATCGAGTTCGTATTGTTGCAGTTGTGCACAGTGTGTGTATCTGCTCCGGGGATAACATGAAACCATTTTTCATGGCTACACTTTTTCATTTGTTTCGTGTGTTTTTCAAAGTGCATTTTTCGGCTCGAGCTCCTGCCTAGTTTCAGCCTCACTTGTGCTACGGTGTTTTCCTGCAATAGGAGGCCACGCAGCACAGCCTACGTTTACAATGCTGAAATCAACAGTAGCACTGTAATTTTATTAGATGCAATATCTACACGCATATCTGAGAAGTAAAATGGCAGTCCTTAGTAAATGTTGTTTTATTAAAATATTTCTAGATGCCTTTCCGCCGAGTTGGACAAGTATTTCACTCAGTACATAAGCTTGGATATAATTCACTGTGATCAGTTTCACGCATTCTAATATTGAGCCAAAAACAACAACAAAAACAAAAAATATTGCAGTGGCTTAGCTCGGCTATGCCAGGATATACTTAGCGTGAGCTAAGCTTCTGGTAACGCTACAGAGTGGAATCGTCTGTAAAGACCGACCAACGAAACCATATTCGCAAGGTAGGAAAATGACCGATCCGACCCCTCCACTTTTCATTCTCTCCCCAAGCGTCGACTGCGACGGCAGGGGCTTCTTTTGTGTCGGCTTTTCCTGTAGGGATAATCCTCCAAGCGCGAATGAACAGCAGCTGCGAGCGCCACCAACGACCTGAACGCCCAGAATGTCTTCCCTGCGCTGAGGCGACGCCGCATCGAGGGGAAGCCGCGCGATCGAACGCTTTCCGTGAGCTGCAGGCCCGACGCCGCTCGGTCGGTGGAGACCAGGTCGTGGTATGTTGGGGTCGATCCAGCAGCCGCTCTCTGGCAAAGCGCGGCGGCTGCTGAAACCATTCCCGTGTCTCGCACAAGGATTGGCTTGCGCAATAAAGGGTTCAGGTCGTCGATAATACATTTCTTTCCGGAAACATGCAAATCAAGTGGCTTTCCCCAATCTCTTCATTACTGTTTGAAACACATATCTCCTCTCATAGGTTGTTCTTTACATTTTGCACTATTTTGCGTATTTATTCGCCCTTACCTCTGTTTGATGACTGTTCCATAACTTGATAAAGGCCTTTAAATATTAGTGCCACGGGCTATCGCGATCAACGCTGTACCGGACTTTATCCAATATTAGACTAGACTGGCGTCAGGACGGTGAAGAAGTGAGCCGCAATTCTGGCTTCTAAGAAGACGGTGCATTCCTAAGAAGTCTTTGCTTCACCCGCATCCACAACGCCCCATCGTTTGCGCGATCACAACTTCTCAGTAACTCTAGCTGTATACCACATTTTACTCATAGTTGCTATAGATGTGGCCCCACAGGCATTCCTGCTATGAGCGGGTCGACTTTTAACGACCGGCGACACTCTGAGTGAGAATAAATATAGCCTTCCCACAACAACCACCCCTTCTCCCCCTTTCTCCCAAGTTGGGGAGATATCAGGCCACTCCAGGAAACAGCCTGCAGACTGCGCTTTTTGGCTACTCATTCTCAACACGTTCGAACGTGGAAGTAAACACATTGCATTAACGACGTCCAGATTATTTGCAACCTAAATAATGTGGCTCTACTGTTGGGACCCAATCCATTTCATTATCAATCACTATTTGTTATGATTTCATGGTGAAAGTGTGTTCGTCGTGATGCCACAGAAGTGACCGATTCAAAAGGAGAAATAGGTCCTCGTATTTATTTTGCGGAAATACTCGCTCCTGTGACGCTCTAGTGCGTAAGGTCAAAGCACCCGAGACAGTGCGAAATGCTTTACAACTGTCGTTGACGATGAAATAGTTGTGGGAAGTGCGTCAAATTGTTTACACCACAAAGGCATACCTAAACACAACAAAATATCGCATCCCCCTTTGAAAAAACTCCGGAAAAACGAGAGACCAGGACAAGCTGAGTGACGCAAGTCGCCTTGCCTGGTATAGTTCAGGCTGTCCCGGCTTTTTATGTCCTTTCGGCGCTCCTCAAAACACACAGTGTTCGGTTTCTAAAGGCTGCTTTTATTTTCGCACAGAAATAAGACGAAATCCGTAATAATTTTCTACACCAGTGAAATCCAATAGAGACTTCTATTTCCAGCAAGCTGCTTTCCGCCATGCTTCCATGTCATCCTCGAGGCCGCGAACGTTTGTGCACAGTGATTCAACTATTTACATCTAAATTGAAATGGACTATAAATCTGGTACTTTCTCTTAGAATCAGCATGTTAGTGCATATAAATTCCCCCAGAGTCTTGCCTTCTAATCGCGTGGATGGAAAATGGAAATATCCCGGGCCTGATTTGTTCAGAAGCTAGATTCAATGGTCGCCGATTATTTCTACAAACTCCCTGGCAGATTCACTACCATATACCCTGGTGTCCTTTCTCCAAGAAGCGAGGTTTTGGTGGAATTTCGTTGCTCGGTCGCTATTTTTGGTAGTGGCGTGAAACAGAGAGATAGGGAGAGGGGGGAGAAGCAACAAATCTCGCAACCAGATTTTTTTTTGCGATTGCGATATTTTGTTGTGTTTAGGTATGCCTTTGTGGTGTAAACAATTTTACGCACTTCTCAGAACTATTTTATCGTCAACGACAGTTGTAAAGCATTTCGCACTGCCTCGGATGCTTTGCCCTTACACACTAGAGCGTCACAGAAGCGAGTATTTCCGCCAAAATAAATACGAGGACCTATTTCTCCCAATGCCACTTCTGTGGCATCACGAGGAACACACTTTCACCATGAAATCATAACAAATAATGATTGATAGTGAAATGGATTGGGTCCCAACAGTAGAGCCACATTGTTTAGGTTGCAAATAATCTGGGCGTCGGTCATGCAATGTGTTTACTTCCACGTTCGAACGTGTTGAGAATGAGTAGCCGAAAAGCGCAGTCTGCAGGCTGTTTCCTGGAGTGGCCTGATTTCTTCCCAACTCGGGAAAGGGGGGGAGGGGGGGTAGAGAGAAAGGGGTGGTTGTTGTGGAAGGTGATATTTATTCTCTCTCAGAGAGTCGCAGGTCGTTAAAAAGTCGACTCGCTCATAACGGGAATGCCTGTAGGGCCCCATCTATAGTAACTATGAGTAAAATGTGGTATACAGCTCGGTTACTGAGAAGTTGTGATCGCACAAACGATGGGGCGTTATGGATGCGGGTGAAGCAAAGACTTTTAGGACTGGACCGTCTTTATTAGAAGCCAGAACTGCGGCTTGCTTCTTCCACCCTCCTGACGCCAGTCTTGTCTAATATTGGATAAATTCGGTACAGCGTTGATCGCGATATCCCGCGCCAATATTTGAAGGTCTTTATCAAGTTATAAAACAGTCATCAAACAGAGGTAAGGAGGAATAAATACGCAAAATTGTGCAAAATGTAAAGAACAACCTATGAGAGGGAGATATGTGTTCCAAACAGTAATGAAGAGATTGGGGAAAGCCACTTGATTTGCATGTTTCGGGAAGAAATGCATTATCAACGACCTGAACCCTTTATTGCGCAAGCCAATCCTTGTGCAGACACGGGAATGGTTTCAGCAGCCGCCGCGCTTTGCCAGAGAGCGGCTGCTGGAACGACCCAACATACCACCACCCCTTAATCTCCACCGACCGAGAGGCGTCGGGCCTGCAGCTCATGGGAAAAAGCGTTCGGTCGCGCTGGCTTCCTCGGTCTTGAGCGTGCTCGCGTCAACGAGGGAAGACATTTGGACGTCTCAAGGTCTTTGTGGCGCTCGCAGCTAGCCGCTCATTTCGCGCTTCTGGAGGATTATCTCTACGGGAAAAGCCGACACAAAAGAAGCCCCTGCCGTCACGTGACATTTGGGAGAGGGTGATAAAGTGGAGGGTCGGACGGGCATTTCCTACCTTGCGGAATATGGTTTCGTTGGTCGGTCTTTAACGAGAAAATTCTTCCACGTTGTCACCACAAACCAGCGCCACCGTTTTACCCCCCTCAGGCGGCGCCGCTAAACTCAATGTTTCACGCATGGCACTACTTACCGGCGTCAAGTCTTTCATGTGCCACAGTCTTTCACACACGTCGCACACATATCCAAACGGATTGTTTACGAAGCCCGTCTCGAAGGTCCGAGTCGCACTGGCACTTTCGCAGTTTAACAGTATAGTCAGTCAATCGGCGAGCCTTGACGT
>JAZHYW010060737.1:0-16431 GCA_037355805.1 Ixodes ricinus | reverse complement strand
TAAAGGCCCTGTCACACTGAGGCAACAGTTGGACAACTCTATCCGGCAACACGGGAAAGTCGTGTTGCCGGCGACCCTGTCACATCGCGGCAACAACAACAGTCGGGCAACATGTTGCTGCCGCCCGGCAACCGTGTTGCCCGATTTGTTGTCCGACAACCCTGTCACACCGCGCTGACGGCGAGGACAACACGGGGAACACTCCGCCATCTTGATTGTTTACCTTCGTTCGTGTGCGGCGCGGAATCGCTGGAAATGTGACTCTACAAAGTGCTAGTGCGTTCGAAGGGCCGGGAATTACCATGGTACGACATCAACCAGTGACTGGGATTAGAAAACTTGACACGGGGAGTATTTTCCGCTCTTTATTTTATCGAAATGTTCTTCATTCGCTGACAAAGCAGATAGCCCTAACCGAGGAAAGTGACATCGCCGATATCTTTTCGGTATTTACGCCACCGTATGAAGTGTTTCTGTCCGGTTCTTTCATGCAATTCCTATGTCTACTGTAAAATTGAGTTAGCACCGGCAGTATCCCAAAGCGTATTTTGTAGCGTGGTGTTGAGCTGAACCACGGTGGCTGAACTTGCAGCGCTTCAAAACTGCGACACCGACACGATTGGCCTTCACAACAATCGGTGGAATAAATATTTTTCAACGCTGTCTACTTGCCTACCGCCTGCTATGTGATCGCTTCATTCCCCCAAAACGTCCTGGGTATTTTGAAAACAAATCAGGTGTCTGGTAGCGGCTGTTTCCAAGCATCAACAATTATGATCAGAATGGTCGTTTTAATGCTTCGATTTTTTAATCTTTGGTTTTCTGGGTTATTTTTATTATACTTCATCAGCGGGTGAGTAGGCATGCCATTTTATTTTACTATCAGCAATGTGAGCTGGTCTCTCGGCAGTTCTAATTTCAAAACCAGTCTGAACGTTCACGACCGTAGCTGTGACCATTTCGAAAATCGCTTTCCGTAACTACGCAGCAAAAACATTATTCGAAAATATTTTAGCTGCACGCCAGCCCTAATTATTGTTAAATAACGTTTTCCAAGCCTTTATTTGAGTAAGACGTTATTGATAGGGGTCTAGCTCTACCATCGAAGCTATTTATGTTGTCGTGTTGCCGGCCCAAAATTCGCTCAGCCAGCGATCAGGGCAACACACGTTGTCCGACACAAGTTGCTGCTGTTTTTGTTGCCGAAAGCTGTCATACCGAGGCAACATTTTAGTTGTCGTCCATGTTGTCGTGCTGTTGCCTCGATGTGACAGGTTTGTCGGACAACATGGGAAGCGAGCAACAAGTTGCCCGACTGTTGGACAACCTGTTGTGTTGCTGTTGCCGTCGTGTTGCCTCAGTGTGACAGGGCCTTAACGGAGCAACGGCAACCAATCTTGTGCGAGAACGACAGTAAAGTCGCATCTGTTGTCAACTCAACTTTCAACAGAAAACGTTCCTCGTTACATGATAATTATCATAGGTCGATACGTAAGGCATGAAGCGCGGAACCGCTTTCGGCCACTGGAACAGGCAATCGATCTCCACACATCCCTTTCTTGCCACATAACCTAAACTAGGAAAGCGTATTCCCTGAGTTAGCGGAGTTGGTGGTTAGGCAAATTAGAGTTACACTGCTACTCTCAAGAAAAGAAGCCGACGAAGCCACGAGACTCTAGAGTGTCTCTCGTGCTATCTGTTCGTACACACCGCTCCCGGAATCTGCACATGACTGTGACCGTGATCCATGCAAGTTCACACCCTTGTAAGTTGTATTGTTTTTATCAAACTCAAACATACTCTCTTCTGTCCCTTTTCGGGGACTATATTTACTAACATCAATAAAGACTAAGAGTAATATATTTAATTTATTAATCAGTAGCACTATCTGAAGCATTAATTTATTAATGAACCGTGCAAGCATTTTAATACGCCGAGGTAAAAAAAAGCATTGACAATGATGATGATAAAGGCGTCAGTGCCACTCTTGACGATTTGCTAAACTTTAGGAATGAGCAGTTCCTCGGCCTCCCGTCAGGTGTCGACACAAAACTTTTCATGTTATTAGAGTTTCCGATTTTTATCTGAATGAGGCAACCGGGTGCCAGTAACGTGGTAAGTTTGATATATAGTAATATATGTATATTAATTACAACCCGCTTTATTAGAAGCTGTTAATCTTAGATGTTCGTAAAGCAGATGCGTCAAAACAGTGAGGCCAGATAGGCTGCTAAAGTATTAATTATTTCAAAAGTAAGAGAAGCCCTCGTTTACTTCTTTGAATACATCCGAAGTTTCAGAATTTACCAAACGCTTTACTGTAGTTCAATTATTCGTTTAGCAAAATGGAAACTGCCATCAACTTAAACATATATTATTGTTATGTTTGCAAGTTAAAACAAATAATTACCAAAACCACAACTGTGTTTCAAAAGTTTCGTGGGTATAAAAATGCCAAGAACTACACCTGTAGCACATTTTGAAAGTCTAGGGTATATGACCAAAATGATGTCCCTGCTGAAAATGTGATATTTTTGCAATATTTGGAGAGCTGAATGAAATGAAGTAATTCACAATTAAATATAAGTCCCCGTTCACATATGCTTTCATATCTTCTTAAAGGACAGATGCAAAGGAAAAAAAAATTTTTTTAAACAGCTTAGATGAAAAAAGGATGTCATAAAACGATTTTACAACGAAGAAAAAACATTTTAGAGCTATATTTACGGCGTTATACGAATTTGTAGTTGGCGCCCGCGGGCGCCGCGGAAAAGTGGCCCTTATTTATCACGTGACTGGCCCTTATTTATCACGTGGTGCTTGCGCTCTTTCGGAAGCTTCCTATGGCCTCTAAAAGTAACTTATTCATCTTTGTTTGAAGTATAACAAAAAACTAAGATTAATAAGTAACTTTTAGAGCCCAAAGGAAACTCCTGAAAAAGCGCAAGCAGACGTGATAGACCTGTGCGCCGGTCAGATGACGGCGGCGGCGCCCGAAGCAGACGAACTTGTGCGGCGGCGGCGACGGCGGCGTGGAGAAACGCGTTGAAGCGGCGTCGCACAACGCTCAGCGTGCAGCGGCGGCGTGACTTTGCGGCGGCGGCGACGCAGCGCTGCGGCGCGCGGGCCTACCACGTGACCAGCGGCGGCTCCCGCGAGCGCCAACTACAAATTCGTTTTGCGCCGTAAATATAGCTCTAAATTTTTTTTCTTCGTTGTAAATTCGTTTTATAATATTCTTTTTCCATCTAGCCTGTTTTAAAAAAAGTTTTTTTCCTTTGCATGTGTCCATTAACAAACAAAATTATGAAAATTGTGTTATCTTTCATGGCACAATCAGAAAAGGTGAACTAGCGGAGCAAGTCAGAGTTTTCGCCTGTCTATTTGAGACGAAATAATTATCCGCAAACAACCTAAAACATAAGTTTTATCGGAGGAAATATTATATTACCTATCAAATAAAGTAATTAATTTAAGCTATTCAGAATGAGACGACTAGCGAGAGGCTGAAAAGCAGCTAAATTGCCAGTCAACTTTCCACAAGATAAAGTCGGCACCTTTCATAGCTGAATTAACCAGCGACATTAGACATATCGAAAGACTCAAGAACTCAGCTGCAGATGCATTCTCTCGCATTGCCAGCTGCAACGCAATCCTATGCTATCCTCAATTTCAACGATATCGCAGAGGCAAAGCACGGCGACCTCGAGATACGTGAACTAGTTACCACTCCTGGCAAAACATGTTGCCTTAGAACCTTTATCTACAGGAGTGTGGATGCTTACTGATCAACTGCACGACATTTCGATCCATTTGCTCCCCGAAGAGACCATCTGGTTCGAGCTGCGTACCGTGCGCAAACGCTGAGGGCTAACTGCACACGACCGGGACTAACAGAGGGGCGCGGGGAGCAAAAGCAGCGAGAGGCGCGCGGGAGCAACAGTGCGGGAGCAAAAGACGCGCGGACAAGATGGCGGCGTCTGCTGCATCGCCGATGGCCAGCGTTAGCGACGCACTTACTGTTTCGGAACGCAGGGGGAGGTATCCACAGACAATCGTAGCATCAAAAATTGCAGGAGGGGCCATGTTTAAGGGTTGGAGCTCACTTTATAACGATCGTAGCCTCTGTTCCAGCACGTCGTGGAAGTCAGCGCTGACTCGAGCGCCGCCATTGTTGATGCACTGGCCATGCGGCTTTTGACCGTTGTCCTGGCGTCCTTCCCCTTTGCATGCTTCGAAACGTGCTTTGAAAGCGTTTATATTTTCTTTTTGGTTTAACTGGGATGAAAATAGCCGCATAGAACGTTTTAAAAACGTTTCCAAAGACAAAAAAAGGTTCATTCTGTGTTTTTTTCTTTTGTATTCTACTTGTTTTTTTTTTTTTTTTCGCAAGAGACGATGCGGTTGCCACGGAGACGCGCATGCGCACAGTGGGGAAGCTATGCGGGGAAGCGAGAACATGGCTCCTGGGAGCCTATGGGGACGCTGTTTTATAGACTGTCACAAATAATTACTGTGTGTACCGTTACTTCTTAGTAAGAGATACACTCCTTGGAAAGTTTAGTAACAATATTGGAGAACAATATTAGTGCGAAAGCAGCACCATATTTGTAACATCGCTCACGGTTGAGATGGTCACTGACAAAACGACTCCTTTCATTTGATCAGTATAAAAGGCGCATGGGTAGCTTTCGGTGTTGGCGATTGAATTAGCGTGGGACAATAAAGAAAAAAATTGAATTAGTGTGTCATTGTGTGTGTGCTATGCGTGTGTCATCTGTGTTCTAACTCCTTGTCTATGCTAAAATGTATAATACGTGTGCAAGAATAAGTGTGCAAATGTGATATAAGCGTTGTGCATATGGGAATGTGATGAGTGTGGAAAAGATCTAAACCAGCGATAACATATTTTTTACCAATTTTGAATTTGACGTTGACTAGCGCCACCTAGGTGTGTAAGGGCGCAATTTAGTAATAAATGAGGTAAGGGCGCAACATTTAGTCCCAGTGGCCTAAATGCAAGGGTGCAAAAGTTGGTCCTGGAGGTTCAACTTTGAGGGACTAACGGTAGGGGAGCAAAGGTTGCTCCCGTTACAGTTGCTCCCCTAGGGGAGCAATGGTTGTGTCAGCGTATATGCTCCCTTAAGGGAGCAAGTCACATCCCTTCCCTGCTTAGAGTGTGGAACCCAAACTTTCGTAGCTTGCCCCCACAGATAGACGCACGTGCGCCACCGCTTTCTTCCAAGCCCGACCCTGCCGCCCCAACCCAGCGCCACAGCCTAAACCTCGTCATTTGTCCGTCTCCTGGGCACCTCGACAACCCGGAGACTCCTCTTGGGGGATGGGAGCATCCGTGGCGTTACGACCGGCATGTCATGAGCCACCGAGAACAGCGTGCTCTTGTGGCGCACTGATGGAAGGTCGGCAGCACGCGCACTCGCAGAGCAACCCACGACGCGCGCAGCAGCGCAACTAAATATGTCCTCCTTTTGTAAATATGCAAGCACAGTAGTCTGGCATGCGGATGTCTCCGCCTCCCATACCCTCACTCCATCCCTCTCCTCTCTTCTCCTCCCTTTCTTCTCATCTCCTCCCCCGCAGAGTGTCCTCCCCATCTGCCTCTCCTCTCCTCGCTCCCCCTCCCTCCCTCACTTTCCGACTGTGCCTTCCATGCCCCTCCCTAATCGCGTACACACCAATACAATTACCCCGCAAAACTTAGGGCAGAAAGTTACGTCACGTGTCGCACCAATTCCCTGTCCCCATCCCTCTCTCCGTCTCTCTTCTTTTAACTTTGCCTCCCAGTCCCAATCCGCCCCCTCGGCCTCCTTCCCTCCCTCTCCTTTCCTTTCTACAGTGTCCTCCTTCCCTCTCTCTATACCTCGTCACGTGAAACACAAAAACAGTTGAAACAATCTCTCCTTAATACTGTATTCCCTGCGTTCTAGGACCTTAAAAATAAAATACACCGCCAAAATATGTTTTCTGAAAGTCGACGGAATACCAAACAGAACAAAGTGGGGTTGGTAATTTCAGCGACAAGTGGAATTTACCCTTCCGCTTGTAATGTTTGTTCAGGAATTCAGAGCCACGACGGGAGTTGAGGTGACATGGACATGGTTGGTATTGAACACGTTCTTGAACAAAGGTCACAACTTCAGAATACTCAAAAAAAAGTAACAAAATAGGTTACTCTTCCCTTTCTCGGATACTAAATAAGCCGTTAGTACGTCACCAAGGGACGTAACTAAGTGCAAGTGACGCGCCACTTGTAGTGCATTAAGTACAGTTCTGTCGCAAAGCAGGAGCAAAGCGACACGTCTGCGCAAGCGCTACCTACCTTCGTTGCAATATCATTATTTTGTACTGTCCCTCCCTTTTCTGTTTTTCTTTTCCCTGAAATAAAGGCAATCGGCTCCCGTGGGATTTTTCTTCCTTTTCTCCGGAATACATCCGGATGGGAGGCAAAAGGCCACAAGGCCTGACGAGGTGTCTCTATCCCCTACTTGCCACCTCCCGCATTAAACTGTAAAAAAAAAAAAAAGACTAAAAACGTATCCGTGGAAGGTGTAAACACTTCACTTCGAAAGACTTCGGGAGTGGCGGCGGAAGTATTCCGCTCACCTTGAGGGTCAATAAACAGCAAAGCTCCACTGTCCGCGCGCACTGGGTTTGCATGTTTCCTTTTTCGCATCTCGTGGTGAAATGCGAACAAGTACGCCCCTTGGCACTTACTGGATACCTTGAATAATAAATGCGCCCGGGTCGAAGAGGACCTTCAAACTGTAATAAACCACGGTCTACCGCAGCGCAGCCTGCCGCAGCTTCAAACACGTTCTTCGCGTTCATCACTGTACTATGTGCACCTTATGATGGACCACAGCGTACGTTGTTAGCCAATACAGAACTGCCAATGTACCACGTGACTACTCGCCCCGCGCATCGTCGCTCTCTTCTGAAAGGTCATGTGACGACGCTCGCACGGCTTTGTACTGACTTTGATGGCTCGTAGTGTCGTCTGCGGTTCTTCGTAAGGGGAAACAGAATATAGCTAAAACGTGATCGCTAACTATTTCCCTCTTCAATCGATAGTAGAAAGAAAAACTAGATTCCCCACCGACCAATTGACTTTCAGTATAACCGCCACGTGACCTTTTTCAACTACGTGTAATGTGCGCAAGGCTGAACGGTTGGTTGCCCCAACGAAGGCATAGTCTTTACTTTGTTGCGAGCCCTGGGCGAAGGGAAGGAAGTGCAGGAAAGTGCGTCCATGTCCCCCAATCGGCCGCGCTTTTCTTATTTATTTGGCCCCTTGAAAGGGAAAAGTCAAAAGTTCGACCAAAGGCGAGATAAAAATACTGACAACGGAGGAAGGAGACATCGATCCAAAGGTCGACACGTCTTTGCACTTGGCCATAGAACTGATGACCGGTGTGCGTACAAAGGTGTGTGCGTTCGTTCGTTTGCTTGCGTAGTCTTGTCCGACCTTGGCTTTTGTAAACGAATCCAAAAGCGACGTTTTACGGTTCTCGGTTACATTGGGGCACATGGTGTAAGGAAAGCGAGCGAGATCCCTGGTGACTTCTAAGTGAAACATCGTAAAAGAGTGTCTCTGTTCGCCCCTTTTAATTACCTAAGCTCCGGGCTTACGATGCACCGATTTCGTCACCTTCCATTTTCCGAGCTCTAAGTAAACTACTAGCTGAAACACACCTTTGAAAATAGAAGAAGTAGGCAAATCCACTGATCCACATAAATTACCCCAGTGCAATTCTGAAACCAGTAAATGAAGAAATAAATAAATCATTAAATACAAATTTTATTTTATATAAATTATATTTTATTATTTAATCTCGACTTATTTATTTTCATTGCTTCGTCTCAAAGGTATTTTCTTTGGTCACTAAAAGTATTTTAAACTCAAACAGCAACCTAAATGTACCTATTAACACGGCCGGACTAGATTTGAGCGCCTTTTTCATACGACCTGTTTCTTCGCAGAAGGAAGCAAGCGCATCGTTTTATGCTGGACGTTGCGGCCAAACTATTGTTGCTGCTCCTCCCTGCTGATCAACGGGTTCTCTTTCGCGTGGCTCAATGGCTTATTGTTGTGTCCCGAATTGCAAGGCGACATCGAGGATAGCATCTTGCGTGTCTTTCCACCAGCTGCCCAGCGATGAATCGCCAAACACCACGTGAAAGAAGAGGATAGGAAGGAGAACCTTGATGGGAACGATAAATCTCCGTTTACGATTCTGTGCAGCAGGCACTTTAGACCGGGAAATTATGTAATGTGATACAGCACAAAAAAGCTAGTCCCTAGAACCATGCTCATGGTGTTCGATGGGTCTTCGAAGTACCTAATACCTTCACTCAAGTTAGCCCGAAGAGAACCCGTCTTGAAGCAGTCAGCATCTGCGCCAAAAGCAGAAAGCGAAGACAGATGTGTTGACTCCCCAAAGGGATTGTGAACAGACCCAGCAAGAGGAATCAAACGGCTCCCAAGCACGCGCTACCGTACCTTCATCTGCCCAGCTACAGAATAATGTTCTCGAATATAGTAGTGACATAATGTAGGTAAAATAGCGCAGAACCACAAAGACCCAACTAGCCCAACTTTCAACTTTGGTATGGTGGTGACACCTCTTACGGCCGCGAGGCGGCGCAGGTCACGGCCGTTCAATGGCGCTTGCAGCCAACTATGTGGCTGCTAACGTGACAATTGGCTGGTCTTGTCGCATGCGCGACGAGGCCAGAAGCCAGCTGGGATACTACACGCGTCTCCGGTGCATGGATGGAGGCCGCTGGGCTAAGCGTCTTTTAGAGCGCAGCTCTTAGGCGCCAGTTTCCGGGTCGAGCGGCGTCGCCGTCAGTGTCGACGTCGCCGTCGGCGTAACCGCGCATTGCATTATGGGACGTTTCCCTGCTAAACTTAGTGGGGTAATTTTCCCGCTAAATTTAGCCGGAAACTTTTTCGCTAAATTTAGCGGGGAAATGTTTACGCTAAATTGGGCGGGAAAATTGACGTCACGTGACCTCAACACCAATTCAGTTTCCCCGCTAAATTTAGCGGGAAATTTAGCAGGAAATTTTCGCTAAATGGGAGGGGAGCAGGAAGACGAGGAGAAAAGGGTACAGAGCGGGAGGAGGAACATACCCTCCCCTCCGTAGCCGTCCCTCCTCCTCTTCAAGAGCTGCACTCTAATTCGGCGTTACAGAGAATTGTAAACGTCTTTCAGTTCTTGTATACATTTTTCTCAAGGATGCACTCTCGAGTCTCGACGTGGAGGAAGCGTGTTACTCGACTCGGACACAAGGTTTGGAGTATTCTCTTTCGATGTCTAACCCCGAACGGAAAGAGAATGTGTGAGTAAAGTTTAAGAATGGGTACAAGCTGTCGAGACCGAAGGCTGGATAACAGGCATGAGCCAACATCCCACCAGGCACCTGTACGCGTCTTTGAAGACTGAGATCGCCCCCTCGACTTTCGCCGGAAATACGTTTGGAAGCCAACGGCTTATCGATGTCCGTGGCGAACCTACGGACCTCGATGAGCCTAGTGGCTTGTCTTCGCTTGATCTCACACACGAACGAAGACACAGAAAAGGAACAGGTGAGGCACGGATAGGGTGTACTAGAATGGGGGACGTGTGCCGTCCGGCGGCCGTGAGTGTGTGGCGATTTGCAAGCACGGCGGTGAGGGCGCTGCGGGGCAGAGCGCGTCCATCCGACGTCTGGCTACGGTGGCTATAATGCCCGAGTCCCACTAGAGCGACAAACAGAAACAAACGACAGCGACAAGCCTCAGACACACGCCGCATGCTCGCGGTGGTACCTTATGGCAGGCGTTTAGTGGTTCGGTGCTCGCGAAGTAAGCACGAGTGATTGCAAGCCTGCGCGAAGATATTCTCGCGTGCATGATATTCGTGTGTGAGCATATGCCATCTTTATACTCCAAAGCCTGTCAAATCGCGAAAGACTCTGGTTTGAGGCTTGTCGTTGTCGTTTGTTCCTGTTTGTCGCTCTAGTGGGACTGGGGCATAAGGGAGCTGTGCCGAAGAGAACATTGCTAGCATGCCACTTGTTCACGACACCAATGGCACCGGTACCTAGAGCCCCTTCATCTTTTAGAGGTAGCGCAAAGTGCGTCGATACACGAGGCACGTCCAACGTGCAGTCATTGGGAAGATCATGGCGGCACAGCGCAGCACTGATAGAGTGTACTAGAGCGTGACCTACTCTGTACTTACGACACTCCATCTGAAGCTCCAGCACGCACCTCCCGGAGGGCCGAGTTTCTGCGGCGCCTCGTGGTGAAACCTGGAACTCGCTTTTTTTCGTCTTTTCCGCGCTGCACCAGGTTGTGTTGGCCTCTATGGTGTTGGCGGCCCGCTAGGGAGGCTCAAGTGAGGGTGGGTTCAACTCCAAACCTGGAGAGTGTTTGCAATTTAATGGCGGCGCCTGAGGGAGAGTATTGACGAAACGATATGCGCCAATGTTGCCTGCACAAGAGTAGACGCCCGTTCTGTTGCAACTCTGTTGCTCCATGCGCCTTTCCTCTTCTCGCCTTCCATTGCAAGCAACGAACGCCTTGGCGCAGCCTTTCTCGCTTCCTTCTCGTTCCGGGAATTGCAAACGTCGAGACCAGAAAGCAGGGTTGCCAGACAAGCAGCAACGTCCAAGGTGGCGCAATTTACCATTTTTCGCGTCAAACAGATACTTAACCTATCGGAACAAAACTGGTGGCTATGGAAAAGTGATCATTTATACCTTGCTTAATTTATTCAAGCACATTAATGGGCTCTTATGACCTGAGTTAGGAAATAAAACGACCCTTCGCCCTATAGATTCCCAGCAAAATTTAGCAATTAAATGGCGTCCATATCCCGTAATCCCCGATCTAGCAGTTGCACCCACCCTCACTTGAGCCTCCCTACGGCGCGCGGGCGCAGCCAATACTATCTGGTGCTTGCTGCGCAAACAAAAAGAATAAAAGCAACACTAATTAACGAATTGGACTCCTTCAATACCCTTTACATGGAGAAAAACATTTTACAGCGTGAACGCGTTTGAAACCAGAAAGCACGATCAGCTGGCACGCACCCACGGATAACAGAAGAACACGACGAGGTAGGAGGACCGAGTTTTTGTGCCGCCTAGTGAGAACGCCTCTCACTAGGCGACGCTAAATCTCGGCCCTCTGCCGGGAGTAGGCTCTTTCATAGGGAGCGCTCAGATGGCGTGGTCGTAAGTATAGAGTTGGTCGTGCTAGAAAGGACGAGTAGGGCCACCGGACTGCTATTTCTGCACCTCCGCATGTGGAAAAAACGGCTAATCCAAGCCACCTAGGGTGCCTACATGTCTGTCTGTCTCGAGGTGAAGACATCCATTGTTGCCCTGAATGTACCGGCGCGTGACGCTCACGCGCACTCGGTGAGTGACTTGGGCGGTAAAATGTCGTCTATGCATTAGCCAAAGCTACGCGCTCGAGCTGAGTGACACCGGATTGCGCGCACTTCAAAATGCATTAAAAAAAACGATTGGGCGGAAAAATGGCTCAGATGTCACCACTCAAGCAAAAGCGCACGTGTCTATGAAGGCACTCTAAAGCAACTTCGCTCGTAGCTGCCTCTCGGGCGCTGCAACCGAAGTGGTTCAGGACTCTAGTTCGGGTTAGCCATTTTGTTTATGAAAAACGCGTTGCGTTTCCACGCCAAGTTCGACCGGCACACTGGTCAAGATCATAGTAAAATTAGAACGCCGGGCTATTTTTGCTACGACGCTTGACGTCCTTATCTTTATGCAACCTAGACGTCAGTCTTCACGTCGAAACATAACGCCACCGCGACCTGACTTGTCGTCACAATGTCGTGCGACCTCACGACGAAGCCTTGACGTCAACGTCGTCATCGACGTTGACAACGCGCGTTACACGACATTAAGACTGGGTTGTGACGTCATATTGCGTTGACCAGCAACGTCGATGTCAACATCGACGTTGACGACGACGACGACGTCACGCGACGTCAAGACGACGGTATCCTTGTCAATGCGACGTCATAAAGACGCTTGGTGTCAGGTCGTCGACGTCGTTCTTGACATGACGGTACTTGACGTCCACAACAACGTCCAGAGATTTTTACGAGGTCGACGACGACGACGTTGCACGACGTCAAGACTTCATGGTGACGGCGCGTCGACGTTGATGTTGGCGAAGACGACGACGTTATATGCCGTCAAGAATTCGTCGAGACGTTGACGTTGACGACGACTTCCAGAGCGACGTTAACGTGACGTCATAGCGGTGTTTGACGTTCCGTGGGGCATCAACGTCAACGTCGGCATCGACGACCACGTCCAGGTCGTCCTCGACGCGGCGCGACGTCATGATCGCGTTACAACGGCGACTTGATGCCGCTTGAAGGTGTCGTCCTCAACGCGACGCGATGCCACGATCGCGTTACAGCAGCAACTTGACGTCGCGAAACGGCGTCGTCCTCCATGCGACGCGATGTCACGAATGCCTTCAACAGCATCTTGGCGTCGCATAACGTCGTGGCGTCGTCGTAACATCACGTCATCGTGACGTGTTGTTTTGAGGTTACCTCTGAAGCCAAA
Organism: Ixodes ricinus; assembly: GCA_037355805.1. NCBI lineage: Eukaryota > Metazoa > Arthropoda > Arachnida > Ixodida > Ixodidae > Ixodes > Ixodes ricinus. Next base: position 3,813 of record JAZHYW010060737.1, on the reverse strand, counting down.
ATCATAAAAAAATAGAGAATATAGCTCCTAGAGGGCTATACTGCCCATATGACCTTGACCTATATAGTCGCTCGCTTCGATTGTAGCGAGAAGGTGGCGCTGCGATCGAAGTGGCTTGGCAGTTCCCTGTGGGCTAAGCTCGCCTTCGGCGGGAATCTCTCCGATGCGACGTAACGGGGGAGGGACGAGCTTCTTTTGGCTCTGTCCCGGCGTTTCCCACTCCTCCTTTTACATTTCCGACCCCCTCTCCCCCCCCCGGCGGCAGCGAGTTCCCCAGCGTAGCTCCGATTTGTCCCTACGCTCCGCAGTGAAGGGGTTTTATTTAAATCGGGGGATCGGTGGCCATTTGGACTAGCGCACACCAGCTCCGGAGCCACGTCGAGCGAAAGCTCCGTTGCAGTAGCCCAGGATCCTGGGTTCAATCCCCACCCCTGCCCGTTTCGATGTTGGTGAGCATCGTACCGGCGTGCGGTCGTGTATCTATACTGCGCGGTGCATCTTAAAGACCCCAGGCTAGCAGTCATACTGCACTAGCTAGATTGCTTATCTACAGTGGGTAACAATGTCGCCATGTTCTGGCATGTTCTCCTGCTGTATCATAGCCTCCTTTATACTGATAATGCCTGCCCAATGGTTGGCTTCCCAATGCTTCGTCGTCGTTGCGCCTGCTTCCCATATTTGCTACCAGAGGCGCCAAAACCCCATACAAAAATGCAGACGACTCTTCTTCGCTGCCCGCTGCTACAGTCCACTTTGATGCCGTTTGTGAATTGAATACATTCGTAACCCGTGCTACATAGCAAGCGCAGGGCACCGTCAGTATAGATTTTATATGTAAAAGAAGTCTTATACTTTTCTTTTAGCTTTCACGTCTTGGTTTCGTTTCTACGCTAAAATGTTACCAGACCCTGGTGCTTGTCCTATCGACAACAGAAATAGTCAATGCAAATTAAAAAGGAGACAGACAGGCTGGCGGACCTTCACGACGTTGAAACAGCGACCACTGAGCGTTTTTATTGCTTCTGTAGCAGAGCCGGGAAACATTCGGCCCGTGGACCCCATGCGGCAGTCAAGTGGTTTTTCTCAAGACCGCGAACGAGTCCCCGCTGATCGAAAACCTGCGCACCCGTCGGAAGCACTCTGACAGAAGATCTTGAGATACATTTTCAATCTGTTCTTTTAAGCGCACAGCCCCTTGATGTTTTTGACCGGTGTCTTGTAGTCAGCACTGTTTTTCACGTATGCAGTTCTAGAGCTTTAAGGATTTCCTAGATAGTGGCTTGTTGGACAAGATCTTCTTGGGGTCAAGCTTGTCAGTCACGGACGCCGAGTAGTTTGTGAAAATTGACCTGAAAGGCTTAGTACAGAGACGTTGCAGGAAGTCTTTGTAACAAGTGACATCTTTCTCTGCCTTTGCGCATTTCAGAGCCCCATGGTGAATAAGTGTATCCACCACAGTCTCAACAGCTGCATGTAAAGGCTTTTTCAGCATATTTCGTTGTTTTTTTTTCAGTTAAATCTCTACAAGTTTTTCAGCGCATACAACACCCTCACTAGATCCTCTATTGGATAGTATAGACCTAACCTGTCCTGGTGCCTGAGGAGGGAATCACTAGGATAAATAGAAGCCTGCTTAATGACCACTAGGGAGTGCCACTCGCGAGTTCGAGTTGCACATTGGCACACAACAGTAAGGATATATGATGCGACTTAGAACGTAGCATAAGGAGTCAGGGCTAAGTACAAGGTGCTGAAGTGCCCACGATCAATCAATGGAATGAAATGACCGCGCGTGTACGTGTGGCGTCACGATGTGCGTTCCACGAGCCACAGACAGCCTCGAGCAATTGAGCTATGCCGGCTATAGAGCTCTACGGGTGGAATGACGACCGAAAGAAGTTACTCGTGTTACAAAAAAATTACGTGATCAAGTGACCTATTTGATCACGTAAGGTCACGTTACCACGTAACCTAACATGGAAAACGTACGTTATCACGTAACTTAACATGATAACGTAGCTTACGCTAGCTACAGTGAACTGTAGCAGCAGACAGCGGACAAGCGTCGTCTGCTTTTCTGTATGGGGTTTTGGCGCCCCTAGCAGCAAATATGCGAAGTAGGCGCGACGACGACAAAGAAACCATTGGGCAGGCATTTCCAGTATAAAGGAGGCTATGGCTGTATAAACAACTAACGACCAATTTGTTTGTCAAAATACGGTGTGAAGGGAGAAAGATGAGAAAGAAATTACACAGTTGTTAGTCTGCGCCATTCATGTACACCGCTTTTCTTCTAACCTCTGTTTTAGTTTGAATTTTATCAAGTGCGTTTTTCTTGCATCAACTCAGCGCAGCAACCATCAGAATAATTGTAAAAGCCTGTAGGTAATGATAAAATGCGTTCCTGGTTGCAGATTTAAAATAAAGCCGAATTTCGAGAAAGAAACGTTTCACTAGGTTACTACGCTCAGTGCGCTCAGGTTCGGTGCAAATTAAAAACCAGTAAAAAAGTCCTTGCAGGGCCCCTTTAAGGTATCTACTCTACTAATTTTAACTAAATTTTGCTAATTACTCGTTCTGGCTGCGTCACCGTCCAAACTTCTGGAACGGTAGTTTCTCTTGGAGTGCTCGGTCGTCTTATATGACTAGCATATGCCATAGTCATGATATCAACAATGTCATGACTGGAGATACTTTTGCAAAATGATAGAGATGGTGGCTGTTGTAATAAGAAAGAGGCAGTCTTCTACTCCAGGCAAGATCACACAACTATCATATAAACCACATGTGCCTCCATGCCACAATGCTCGGCCGGTTTGCTTGCACCAAGCTTCACTGCTTTGCACCAGTGTATGACGGCGGAGCATCCCATTCGGTTTGAGGGGCCTGGAAATTTTACAGGTCGATAGCTACTTTTAAATTACAGTGCAGAAATATAAGGTCGGTAGTACTTTTAATTTACAGTGCAGATATATATGGCAGCTGTTGTAATAAGAAAGAGGCAGTCTTGTACTCCTGGTAAGATCACACAACTATCATATAAACCACATGTGCCTCCATGCCACGATGCTTGGCTGCGATCACAACAAGCTGCCCTGCTTTGCACCAGCGCACCACGGAAGAGCATTCCGGTTGGCTTGGGGGCTTGGATATTTTGCAGGACGATAGCTACTTTTAAATGACAGTGCAGAAATATAAGGTCCGCCTATATTTGAGTAAACATGATTGGTCAAAATTACCGAGGTGAAGGAGAAAATGGGGTAGAGGGTGTTGCAACACAGCATACCCCCTGCAATATGCCCGTTTATTTATTTATTTATTTATTTGCATACTCTCAAGGCCCGGAGGGCATTACAGAGAGGAGTGGTACTATACAGTATAAAATCGTTGGCTACTTTCTTGAAGTCTGTGGCTTCAGTGATGGCAGCAATGGAGGCAGGGGAGGTGGTTCCAATCGTTAGGGGTTCTTGGAATGAATGGAGTCAAAGTATGAGTTTGTTCGACATGATGGAGTCCCCACCTTAAACTGATGGTCAGTGCGAGACGATATGTAGAATGCACGAAGATATAACTGGTCTCGAAGAAGCGGGTTATGATGATAAATTTTGTGGAATAGGCATAGGCGAAGATACTTGCGACGAAGGGCAAGGTCAGGTAGATCCAGGGTTAATTTTATTGCGGAAACACTTGCATTACGAGAATAAGTAGAAAGAATAAAACGAGGAAAATCTTGAGGGTATTATACAACCATTGCTACACACCTCAAATACATACATATCTTGTAGTGCATTGCTCAAATGAGCACAGCCATAA
>JAZHYW010060734.1:0-16847 GCA_037355805.1 Ixodes ricinus | reverse complement strand
GCATGTATTGCTGCCAAGGTTGAACGTATTTAGACACAAAAAACCTAATTAGCTTCGGCCGGCAATCATTAGACATATTTATGATTTCTTCATCGGATTCAAGCACCGGCATAAATATAAAAATGTAGGAAGAAAAATATTTTGATTAGATAATATCAGCTAAATTTATTCGAAAAATTTATTTTGCGACCTAGAATTTAAGTCGTTTTCGTTTTTCTAAAGTACCAATGGGTTTGGGAAAGGAAGTTACTGGATAACAAAAAAAAAACATGTCAAACGTGCAATTTAATTTTCACAATATCTCCGAAGAACAGTATAAACGACTGCGCTGATCCCATATATTGCACCGCATTTATGGTCTTCCCTTGGGATCCTTGTTATTTGTACGAGCGAACCCGAAACCGATCAGCGGATTTGTTTATGTTTTGTGTACGATATTTTCAATGGCTATCCACTTTGTACTCAGAACTTCTAATCCTTCACAATGACAAACCATCGCCGTAGCAGAAGCCCGTTATCTACAGAAACCGGCCGCTTCCAGAGGCTCACCTCCTCTAACGTAAAAATAGGTCGATAATATTACTCTAGCTTGGTTGGTAACAGTCGGAAACATCGCGATAAGGAGACCCATAACACTAAGAATTGCTTTGCTCGTGGCGCTAAGACAGACAAGCTAAAACAATTGCGTATAGCCGATAACTACATCCAGTGCCACGATTGGTCGCCGCAGGATCGAGATTAAGCCTTCTATACCCAATCGCAGCGCACGTCGCAGCCACGACCAATCATATTGACCACGTGTTGTTTCTATTGTCCAATCAAGGGACTAGAATAAAAGTTGAGAGGTACGTCCTCGTTACGGTCAGCTTCAGCGGTGACAGTTAAGCGTGGTCCTGCAAGAAGCGTGAAATTTTTACCTTCTTTTCTGAATGAAGCGTCGTTTTATTGGGGAACACGGTCGTTTAGGGGGAGTTACGCGACCGCACTGGCCATACAGGTAGAGAGTGTGCCGAAAGTGCCATTTATAGTGTGAATGACGCATTAAAATACGAAGGTCGTGTTTCAGTATGTTCTCGCTTTTTTCTGCGTGATTCGTTCTTTTGGCCTTTCCTGTCGGGTAATGGATCAATGTGATTGACTCCGGAACGAAAACAAGAAGGTGAGGAGTCGCCGCTACGCTGCCATCGTTAAGTCGTCAGTGATTGTAGAAGGCAGGACTGGTTAGCATATGAAGTGCACGAGTCCCATTCTGAAACACTCGTGTACATTCAAGGCGTATAATCATAACCATGAAAAGAAGTTTGAGCACGCTTTAAAAATAACCAACTCACTGGACGTCCTTGTTGTTTAAATTCTCTATCCGCCTAATCGAATTGCCAGAGCAACGAAGGTTAAGGATACTCTGGAATACAAAATTGGCTCCATTCGTAACCTACCCAAATAACTCTAATTGTCTAATAAATGTTCCTTTTTTACCGGCAGTTTATCATGAGGCGTTTAGGAAAATGTCAGTACCAACAACGTGAGGAAGACACTTGTCATATATTTACAGATTCCGTGATTTCACTAATAGTTCCAGTCCGTTATTATTGCGGATACAGTAATCTCATTCAATTATTTCCTCTTTAGTTGATCAAATAAACAACTTCGCATAATATTGAGAGACCAGCATACGTTAATTGGCTAGTACACAATAAAATACGATTTTTTCCTGGACACAAATTGATGTTCTAAATTTTTCTCGGAGGCTCTTCGAGGCATGGTCTCATTGAAGCGACGGAGCACACACACGGTTGGCGGACATGTCAGATGCAGCTGTTGGCGAACTTTCAGAACCTTGAGTATCGTCAACCGCCCACGAACGGGCATGTTAGTGAACAGGCGGCTGTTGTTAACATGTTCTACGAAGATAAACATAGGCAACAAAGGCGCAGCGGTACAGCAGAGGCTTACATGGTTGTCATAGCAACGATGCTAAATGACGCAGGTAGGATAAAATAAAATAAACGTGCACCGAACAGCACAGACTACATTTTTTCTTACAAATAAAAATCACAAAGCCGGAAGAAAACGTCGCGTGTTCCGTTTCAAGCGTAACTTTTGTAAGGCCGGTGATGCGCAAAGTGAAGCATACACATAATAGCAGCGTCTTTTGTGAGCAGTCAGTGACAATACTCTAGAATATCTGGAGTTTATCTTGGTAGCATTTTTACCCTAGCACCTTTCAAAGTAAACGAATTGTAACATTACTCTACGAATATAGATTACTATTCATAAAAAAAGAATCCAGAAAAACTAATCGTCTAATTCTTTTTTTTTTGTGACGCGTGAGGTACACTGCCCGAGGTTGAGCAGTTTTGCGTGGCTCCTGGAGAGCCGTGCTGCGCATGCGCGAGGAGCAGTGACGATCACACGGCGCACAGCTGGCGCGCCGGACGCGCGCTCGCCGCCTGCGTGCGCCTCGCCGGTCTGCGCATTTCAGAGGAGTGACGTCATAGCCAGCGGCAGACGCACTGGTGCCGGCGCGGCCCAGCTGTGCACCTCCGTTGCACAGTAGCCAAGCCTGACGCTGCACCGGAGCCGCTTTGATAGCGCCTCCTCATTTTGTGCGCATGCGCAGAGGTATCAGGGGGGTATACATATACACCTTTTTCGTTGAGCCTCGCAATCAGCCAAGGTTGTCTCCGTATCCGGTATGGTTCTGAACAAAAAGCAAGAGATTACAACCCGGAGCAAGTAAAAAGCGAAGAGGTCATAACAAGAACGACTGGCGGTTGCAATTAAAATGTTAACACGTTCACCGTCGAGGCAGAAGAAAGCGATGTTTTCACGCATACCGGAAGTTCCAGAATTGAGAGATGGCGGCGCCCACGTAGAACAAGGCATAGCGGGGCGTTTGCCAGTGTGGTATATGCCATGGAAAAAAGAGCGAAATTGCTGCTCAGCGGCGCAGAAGAGCGGAGAAGCTTACCTCATCGGATCCCGAAGTAGTTGTGTCACATAATGCGTATACCGTGTGTGTGTCATTGAAGCAGCAGTAAGCATGATAATCAAGCTAACCCTAGACAACCAGGAAAGCTAAGAATAACCAGCTGAACCTAAGCTCACGCTACGTATATCCTGGCATAGCCGAGCTAGAGCCACTGCAATTTGTTTTACCAATACAATTGCCGTTTGTCGTTTTAAGCTGACATGACTTTGACCAGTCTGGCAGGTTTCCACGCATCACGATTCACTTTGTGCACGTTGACAATCAGCCTCAGTGCGTAAGAAAATATTCAACAACTCCACAACATCGGTCACAAAAACTTATAAAAAAAAAAGAGAGGGGTGAGGAACCAAGACTCCGAAAATAGCCCCTCTGGTGGTCGGCCACCTAAGTTCAAAAAGCTCGCACGGGATTTCGAAGCAAGATATACGGCCAGTGTCCTTTCACCGTTGCGGTAGCGAGAGATCGTAAAAGCGCCTAGAACACGTTTATTACGTCTCCGAGGAGACGCACTAGGACACCAACTGTCCAACCCTCGAAACTGGAGAGGGCCCTCGACCCTCGAACGTTAAGCTCCTCCGTCGGTGCACCGTGTTGGTCGATACTCGAAGACCATTGCGTAATGCAGCTTGGACACTCCAAAAACAAAATTTAAAAACAATGCTAGGGGCGAATTCAACCTTGGTAGGACGGCGTGCTGCTAAAGAAGAATTCGGAGTAAAGAGCACCTCATGTATACACTTCGTGTGTTTGCTATCGTCGAATAAATCATTCGGGCACCGAAAAAGAAATGACCGCATCTCCACGTGGTGAACGATGTTGATTGGGAGCAAAGCTCTGGTGAGATGGCTTTAGTCGGCGTTAGTAAACGAACAAAGGCGATGAGCACCATGACAACGCAATTTTGGGGTCCGCTTCATTGACTTCGTCCAATTGTAGCGTCGGCTGTGAGAGAACTTAAAATGAGACAAAGTATAGTTCTCGAGGAAGCTTAGGAACGGACGGCAAAGAAAAGAGCGAATTATGAAGCAAGCATTGTGAGCATAATTGGTGATGCGCCGTTGTTTCTTAAGCCGGCATTGACATATAGGTTAACAGTCGTACCGAAGCTGCCAAAATTAGCCGTCCATACGGTCCGAACTACCACACAATCCGTTCTTCGTTCGATCGTTCATTTCAAACCTAATTAAATAACAGAAGCTGGTATGACCAGTACGATAATGAAAAAGAATATCGAGATTTCTTTTCAAAATAAACACCGTTGTTTTATGCCAAAAACCCGTTGAGCCTTGAAATTCCCGCCCGACACGACTGACTGCTTGGTCGTTCCCGATAAATTTCTTAAAACGCAAAATTCGTTTCTGAACGCTTAACAAAACGAGCCTGTTAAAAAAAAAGTGTAGTAATGAAATGCTTTATTACTGCGAGATGCAGAGCAAGTATATCACAATCAAGTCGGCGCCAACGAGTCTTAAGACGCTTAAGTGTTTCGATCTGAGTACCCCCGTCGCAGTGTCCGCAGCGTCTATTGACGCCCGGCCCGAGAGCAGAGACGCCGCAACACAATGTAAAAAACTCTTCCCGACGACGTAGCAAAGGATCTCACTTCGGAGAAATCGAACCTCGTACGATGGGCGACAGTCAGCGTCCAGCTGTCATCCTTCTCTCCGTGGAATTGATCGGGACACCGCGCGGTGACGGCAGGGCGGAGGCAATATCGAGCGCGGACACCAAGACGCCGTGTAGAAGGCGGACTGAGGAAGTTAGCTCACTTGTAATGTACGCGCGTGGATCTTGTGAAATCGTGAGAGGATGATCATCCAACGGGGAACATCACGCGATCTGAATGAACATCGTTTCCGCATGTGGTAACGTAATCAGGACTGTGTGATACACGCTTAGACTCGATAAAAACCAAGCGCAGAGAAATTTAAACACGAAAAAAAAGCTCGTCTTTTTATTGTGAAAAATAACCACGCGCGAGTACCTGTCATGAATGCAGTAAAGGTCCACTTTTTTGTTTATTAGAAAATGAAATTATTTATAGATATTCTGAATTTCGTGCAATTTTCGGTAGGTTTTTTTTCACATAGGTATCTCAATGTGTTCAAACATTTAAAATGCAAATACAAATACAAAAAAACGACAGCTCGCATTTATTTTGTCCACCTATCGGAAATATACTTCTGGAAAACGTAACACATGTGCGGTTTAGCCACAATAAATATCACCTGGATTTTTACTAAAGAAAATAGCGTTGACTGTATTTTTGTGTTCTAAATTTCAAGCAAGGCCGAGCTACTTGTTTTTTTATCACTTGTACTCTTCGCCTCAACAAAACTAGCCCTTAAGCACGGCAGAGTTTAGTGCTGGCCCTGTCTTCACAGGACAACTGTAAAAGTACCGTATTTTCCGGAGTATCATCTGCACCCGGAAACCCGGTGTATCGCCCGCAAAATCAATTTCAGCTGAAAAGAGAATATTTTTCTTAGACAGTTTGCACTCGGTGCATAGTCCGCACTTAGTGCTTAATCCGAACGCAAAAGTTCACATCTTGACAAATGCCTGCTGCATTAGCTCAGAAGGGAGTTTGTATTACACATAAATCACAATTAATATACTTTGTTATTCGTGAAATTCTTCACGTCTTGTCACAGCGAACGATCGTAAAAAATACAAAACCTTGTATAGTCCGCACTTGTAGATAGCTCGCACCGGATAAAATTTCAAATTTTAAACTCGTATATTCCACGGAGTATACATCGAAAAATGCGGTAATTTGCCTACTTTAGAACATACAGAAAGACAAAGAGTTATTACACGTCGATAATGACGGCCGCTGATGTCAGCTTGACCGGAAGTGTTACACCAGTGAAGAACCTCCAACTTCTGGAACGAGCTTTTAATGAGCCTGACCACCAAGGACGAGAAAATCGACGCCAGGTGGCAGCTGCGGGTCGAATATTCAATTTACTAGAAACCCGATTTGCATGAAAACATTTTGAGAAATCACTGAATGAGGAGCCGAACGGAGGCTTCTTGCGATGTTTCGACGCTATCATAACGCAATCACTTTGAGACCAGAGTTTTTTGAGCGGACGAGCAAAGAGATCGCAAGGAAATAGCCTAGATGTCAAAATAAAGAAGCTTCAAAGTCCCATTGCTACAATGTCTACTTGTTCCAAAGTCTGTTTTATGTATTGCAAATCAATATCTTATTATAGCTTCATAGCCAATGAGGTTGCGTTAGTTGATAAGAAGGCTGGAGGACGATATCAAGCCAGACCTCGCGTTTCTAAGCCTGTCAATAACTGTAGCCTAAAGGAGAGTTCGAGATGTCAAAAGATGAGTACTTCAAACAGACCTTTGGTCCCGATCAGTCCAAAAACCAGCACTTCAGTGGTGTCACCTGACATCAGAGCTTAACCCGTACAAAGTGAATTAATGTGCTCAAACTCAATCACGCAAAAAAAAAAAAAAGACCACAATTTTTAGAACGTGGCGCGTAGGCTCGCAGCAGACACTGGACATGTTCAGGACAGACTAGCGAGACAATTGGACTCTGGATGCTCTAAGCCGCCAGGAGCCCCATCGCAATGGTACAATATCGGAATAGGCGCTTCGGTGTAAAAAGATTCGGAGATAAATAATAAAAACATTGCTCGTCCGCGCACTAATGAAGCCACAGTTTAGATGGTTTGCCGTTTGCTTGAATTATCCATTAGTGTATTCATTTACTAATTGATCGATTAACGTATCAAATAGTTTCATTAGTTACTTGTACATTATCTAATAATTATTTCATTCTACGCTCTAGCATATTTATTTATTATTTATTGGCGAAATAATGCATGCAATTATTCATGTGTTTAGTTGTTTACCGATTTATTGATTATATATTTACCTATATATTTATTTATCTCCTACTGTTTCATGCACCAATTTATTTGTACCTTTATCTACGCACCATCTATCTATGCATACCTCGATGTATTCATTAATGTACTCATGTCTACGTAACACCATACTCATTATGATTCAATGGACGAACCATGTGACCCAAAATCAGTAGGAAAATAAAAGCGTGACGTCATAATCCATCATTGCGCGCGGCCTATATTTCAACATCCAATTGGCACTCGCTCCCTTTGGCACAGAAATCGCGTCAAGAAGTCGCGTGGCGTCGATACCAGTCTATGGGTGGTGGTGACGTCAGCGGACGAGTTCTTTTCTTTCCCCACTACGACAGACTTCCCGAAGGAGAACTAGGGACGGAAGGTGCGTGCGCTTAAAAACTCGCGTGCGCCCGGCCAATTTCTCGGCCTTCCATTAGGGAAATCATTGCGCGCCCGACCTGCCACGCGAGCCGGCCATTTTGGAAAGCCCAGCGAGCTTCGTCGATCAGAAAAGCTCGACCGGCTTAGGCTAGGCTCGGCTAGGCTCGACTAAGGCCACTAGGCTCGACTTGACGTGGTTTTCGCATTTTCTTTTCCTATTCGTTCGTTTTTCTGCGTGAATTTTTATCCGGACACGGCCATGCGACACGTGACTTCCTCCCTTCCTTCCGGTCCTAGCGCCCCGCTGGCCTTTAGCAACCAACTTCCGGTTTCCGGCGTCCGGTCTTCCGTTTTCTTGTGTCGACCACTTCCGACGCCGGTGTACGAAACGGCGGCAGACGTCGAAAAATTAGTTCTTCCCCCCCTCCCCTTTTTTTTTCTTCTTTCGTACAGTCGTCTACTGCCAGTGACCATTGCTCGCCCAGAATGGGCCATGTTCAATGGTCAAGCATTACAACGAGATTAACAAATAGGAAAAGAAACTGTGGCAGTGCAGTAAAACTAAAAACCACGCGCAGCTGGAGTGCCAACCAAAGCGATGTGCCAAACTCTTCTCTTCTTTCTGAGTTATACGTAAAGTTGTACGTGCATGCAACTTCCGCTGACGTAATATCCAGTTCAAAACCGTCCATGGGAAGTGATACTTTTGTTCCAGCAGTTAGCGTAACCGATCCCACATAATTGCATCATGTTTGACGCTAAACAATCGGCTGCGAGTCTGTGACGTGGGACTTAAACAGCAACGAAATTTACGTGGCGTAAGATAAACCTTTCGTTATTCTCGGTGTTATCAACGTTTCTGGGCAAGGCATCTTACGTTAACGAAAATTTCATGGTGTCCTTATAAAAGGCAACACTATCAAAATACGGTTTTGTACATAGCGTGCCACGCTATCAAATATCGTTTCGCAAGAGCGTGGCTATATGTTTGGCGTCTCCTTTGAAGGATAGCGTAAGCGAACCTGACGCACGACCAAGGCACGTGTTCGCGTGTCAGTGCGAGACTGCAACACCGTTGTAACTAGACTATCCTTGATCAAGTTATGTTCATACTCGAAACATGAAAAGAATATGTATCATGACTAAAAGCGGCATCTACATAACAAAATCGTAATAATTAGTGGTAGGGGCTGAAAATCCGGATGGAGGAGATGTATGTGAGACGGAACAGAGTCTCAAACAATCTACGCAGGTATCAGCGCCATGCATGGTTTGCACGTGACGTCATATTCTTCCTCCTTGCTGCTGGCCAAAACCTGCCGTTCATGACGCTGCCAAGCTGCGCTCACTCGTTTCCACTCGCTCGCGACGCTCGTGCAGTGCTCGTACAATATGCACAGTAAAGGCAACGCTCGGGAAGTTCCGCCACCAGAAAGGAGGACCAAATTACGTCAGTGCAACCTATGTATAGCATTGCCACAAAAACGACACAATCTAGAGTGCTCGCGCCAATATACCTTCGGTTTTTATCGCGCTAGAATACGAGACTGTGACCAAGCTTTGTCAGGAGTATTTTTAGGGGCGAGGCTCCTTGGGGGCTAGCCATGTCCATAAGTCCGTAAGCTCCAACGTACGGGCTCGTGCTCCCTGCTCGTGAGCTCACGTGCTCACAAGAGCTCGTGTAAAAAAAGATAAAAAAAGAGACGAAAAAAAATGTTTGCGCAGTCGACAGGATTCGAACCTGTGCGGGGAGACCACAATGGATTTCTAATACATCGCCTTGACCACACGGCCACGACTGCGGGACGAGTAGGGGGCTCTGAGTTGTGGTAGTAACTCAAGAGCTGGGGATGTCATGGATGAAACGTTGCATGTAGCCGCTCCAAGGTCTATACAGGAGAGGGCACTGCGGTCAAATGCGTATATAATCGCGTTAAACTTTGCATGCATTGGCTCAACGTTTATAGACGAGAGGGCGCTGCGGTCAAATGCTCAAATGCGTATATAACCAGGTTCCATACCACATTCTCTTTCTGACATGGATGAAAACGAACGAAAGGCTCGGCGTGCTGTGGCTCAGCGTCTACGCAGACAAGCACCACCTAGAGCTACGCCCCAATCATCATTATTCACCACGTGGAGATGCAGTCAATTTTTTTATCTCCCTTTCCTTCCTCACTAAATACCCGACCAAAATTTTACGAATGTAGAGCTACCGGATTTCATTCTGTACCACTCCGCAGAATTTATGCGGAGTTCTCACCATCGAAGACATACAAATGTGCCTCGGGAAATAAGGTCCAGGGTTCACCATTCATTGCCCGAATACTCCGATTCGGGTATTCAGGCAATGAATGTGAGCAAGTTCTTCCATTATTTTTTTAATGCGTTAGCATTAGAAAACGCTTGTTTTGACGAAAAACCGGCGGTGTCTTTCGTTTGTCAGCGCCGGGGAGAGATGGTGACGCGTGCGACGCTTCCCAGTGGTCCGAAGCGTTGACGTCAGCCCGCGTCAGCCTCTCCCTCCCTCCCCAACACTGACAAAATGACAGACACCGCAGGATTTTCATCAAAACGAACTCTTTCGTTTTCGTCTAAAGTCACGCTCGCAGCTGGCGCGGAGCCAGAGAGGAGGAGGCGTCGCGCAACACCTCCTAAAATAGAAAGCCATGGTACTGAATGAGGTTGCGTAATCAGAGAAGGCCAACGCTGGACACAGATTGGAAACGAGTGCAGCGTCAGCGCTCGGCTTCGATTCAAGTTTGAGCCGAACGTTGACGCAATCGTCGTGCTCAATCTGTGCCCAGTGTTAGCCTTCTCTTATTACGACACGTTATTCAGCACTACCGCTTTGTTATCTAGAAGGTGTTGCGCCGCTGCGCGGTGGAATGCGGGCGGGCTGAGTTGCCGCCTGTGCCGTCGCCGGTTGTTCTTCGCTCTGGGTTTCCGTAGTAGCGGAGCGTGAACTATGATGTTTGTGGGTAGTTAAAACGATGGATGGGGGGGGGGGGCGCTTCCCTCCACGAGTTATATGTATGTGGGTCCTCCCCGAGTGGTATGGATATGGTTCTTTCCACGAGTGATATGAATGACAGTATTCAAGCGTGTCGACATACTGTGACAGGCAGAGTACAAAAAGGGGTGAAAAAATTAGAGTAAAATTTATTGTTGGATTTTCAGGGAATCTGTTAGCATGACTCTTGGGAAACGCCACATACATCCCGTCTCCACTTGAAAAACGCTAACACTGACCTTGTAACGAGCACAAAAAGAGGCAACAACAAATAGAAGAAGCAAAAGAAAAAAACAAAAGAGAAAAGTGAAAGGGTCAGCCTTAGCGTTTACCATAGGGGAACGTGTGTCGAATTTCAAGGGTCATGCTAACACATTTCCTAAGAATTCACAAATGTATCTTCCTGTAATTTTTCAATAGGTATTTAGAGTGAAGTAAAATTTAAATGTAGTTCGTTCTTCACCACGATTAACCAGAATACGAGAACATTTCTTCGGAAGTAACCCGATACGCAGTTCTTTTCTTATAAATTTAGATACTTATAACAAGAAAAACATTGAACCCTCTAACGCACATGTTCATAACTAAAACTAATGAAGAGAATGCATTTTTTTGCAACTAAAACAGAAACAAATTAAGTTTACCGAAAGGAATGACGTGCGTGAAGTTCCGGGAACGAAACTACTCTCGTCATCTTCGGAGATCTTGAGGTCAGATTCCTTTGGCCTGGTTCACCACTTTCGGTTTAATTTTCTTTATAAAAAAAAGAAGAAAAACTTAGTCATGTAGTTTTAAAATGTTTCTGTTGTATTACTAATATTCAGGGGATCCACCCAATGAGGAAATAATTATTTGTTCTTTTTAACAGCCGAAATTGTTTGTTTTGTTTGTTTTTATCGAGGAAAAGGTATAAAAAAAAGTGAGACACAGCCATGAATGCTCTTTACACTCGTTGTCCTACACGGAAAAAAAAGGTTTACAATAAAGTTTATACGCTCCACGAAGTAGTTCCTACATGATGTGACTGCCTTTTTTGCGTTTAAAATGTGATCGTTTTTATCAAAAAGCAAATGCCAGATCTTAAATCCATGTTCTAGTATCTGAACTTACCACATAAAAGGGAAAATCAGTCATACTCTGTCAGGGGCTGCACTTTTTCGTACTGAGGTTTTCTCAATTAAAATCAATACAGATGGGCGTATTTTTATCGTCACGTTAAATGCGCTATTGGCGGGATATATAGGTGGCATTCCGTCAAGGTTTGTGGTACTGTTTGTCAAAGCACGATTGATCGAACTTTCACGACGATCAAGTTGCCTTATTGTTTGGCCTAGAGCTAGCTTTGTGTGGAGGGTCTCGTTACTGCTGCAGCGACAACAAACAAACACTACTCGCAAACGTGCGATACGTATCCTTTATTATAAATATTTGTCCTATGTTCGAGTGTCCGCAGCGGTTCACAAAGGAACGCGTTTAGGGAACAAGCAGGGCTGCGGCAGATCGTTGGGACCGCCAAAAACGGATGTTGACATTTTGGCGGAAAAACTTTGGCTGTCTCTTTGGTATTTCCCAAAGGCGCTTTAAATTTATAGCGTTAACGTTAATCATTTTTCTTATTGGGCCCACTACGGCATCAAACTTTTTTTCTGAGCGATGCGCAGTTTTCGCAGAAGCGATTTTTGCTTGGGTTACCAAGAACACCTTGAATAAAGGCGTCAATATCGCGTGATGTTAGGTGACAGTGTGACATCAAGTCAGATCGAGGTGTCGCGTGACGTGACATGACGATGTCACATCACGGTGTTACCCAAAGTCGCAGGGTCGTGTGACGTGACAGTGCCAACTTACGTCACAGTTCCACGTCTGGTCATGGTCTGACGCGGCGTCACGGAGTACTTATAAATGGTACGCATTTAGAGCGCCTTTACAATCACATTATGACGTTATCGGGGCTACACTTGTGGACGCGAAAAGCCATAAGAGCGGGTCCTATAACCGCCGTGCGCTTAAGATTTGGTGTCTGTAAGCGTTCGTGGGGGTTGGCAGGAACGGCGCGACGGAAATTAACCGGGCAGCACAACAACGCGTTGTATTTCAAGAGAGGAGTTGTGTTTCTCGTTCGCGGAAGCCGGAAGTCGGAGGTCCCCGATCAAAGCGGCCGTTCTGACAACGTCCGACCACGCGCGCCAGCCTCGTTAAGGACGCCCGTTAATCTCACTGTCAGGACCGTACGAAGAACAGCTCGCAATAGACGCTGTAACGCGTGCCATGGAGGGAGAAGAGGGAGGTTAAGTGGCGCCCTCTTCTTCCTCGCTCCGAAGTGCTTGTTTCTGAAGAGATACAGCGAAGGATTTTGTTTTTTTTTAAATAGAGGTAGATGAGGAAATGGGGAAAGGAATTTATTGATTGAGAGAAAGCTAAAGACGGAAGTGAGAGTGAAAGTGAGAAGGAGGAAGAAGAAAGAAAAAGAGAAAGAGGAGATGGAAGTGAGATCAGGATGTGGAGGCAACCTTACCACGGTGTCGTATTGCTCCCCGCCGTTCATACTACCAACCTATCTGGTATTCGCAGGAAGTAATAAAAAGTAAAAGACAAAAAATGTAAAAAGGGAGATGAAGACAAGTAAGTGGTAAAAATAGACCACATGGATTGAAAAGAAGAAAATAAGGGAAGAAAGGAAAAATTGAGCATTACAACGAGGGACCTCATTAGAATGAACATGGTGTAAATCAACCAACAGTACACACAATAGAACGCTTATAATGGACGGTAGATGGTAAAAAAAAATTAATCCGCATTGTTATGTTACTTTTATTCTTAATTTTTTTGTTTTATCTCTTGCACACTCGGAAGCATTTTTTCCTTTCTAAAACAACAAAAGTAACAATATATCATGTCCATTCTAAAACAGGAAATATTTAAAACAATGTGCATTGGACAGCGGCAGTAATAGGTTCCAGAAATAAAAGGGAAAGAAGCAAGCGAGCTCGAAACCAATCTCCAAAATAGTTTGAAGCTTTGTTCCAACGGTAGCCGTCATTTTCTACCGAACATTTTTCATTTACTTCTTCTGAATTGCCATTCTTATTTTATCTCAGATACTTCAAGAAGGGTGAATGCTAGTATATAAACGCCATTTTATCCCTAAACAGACTACATAATCCAAAACATCCCCATGAATTAATATTGTGCCTTGATCACACAATGTCTGAAGCCCCTGTCTTACAGAGCATATGTTCCGAATAACCTGCAGTCTTCTGCTAACGTGTTTTGAGACGTCATAGGAAATTTAACTGAGTCTTACGAAAATACGAGTAGTACAAATAAACTCAGAATCAAAATATTTTTTGCTAGTGTGGCAGTCATGCATTGCTGATATCTGCCCGAATTTGACCGCCTTGACTTAGCGAATGATAATAAATAACGCTACTACCTTAACCTTCCGTGTGCTCTCTAAGTTGTATCATTTTTTGCTCGCTCTTTATTTATTTTGGTATCTCCCTAGATTTCTTTTTTATCTGCCTCCTGCTGGTTATTTAACTTCATCCAACCATTATTCTACAAGGTTCTTACTATCAAACTTCCTTCTCAGACTTTTCCTCACTTCAAACCACTACTCTGCTGATCTTCTATTTCTGGCTCAATAACAAAAACACTATTTTTTTTCTAGCCTCACTCTTTCCTCTTCCCTAATCCCCATCCAACTCCCGCTCCTATCTGGCCTCCTGGTCTTGTATTCCCGAAGACCTCAACCTTTTTTTCTATCTCGCTTCCATATACCTGTCTTCTTCATCTTTTTCCTATTTAACCACTTTGAATATTTTTGTTTTATTTTGTACTTTATTACTAGCGTATCGTTTCATATTTTTTTGTATCATATATAAGCTCCTCTTTACATCTAGGAAGCTTGCTTACTGTTTGACTTCTGGATTAGGCACTCTGGACAAGCGGCTTGCCAGTTTCCTCACTTTCTCTTCCCAAAGCGCATTTCAATGCCCACCCTCTCCCTAAGTCAAATCCCTCTCTGACTACACCCCAAAATCTTGCCATTAACGTTGCATTAAAAAAGTGGAATAGAATAAATGTGAAACTCTAAACTTACGTTGGACGTGTGGAAGAATTAATTTCTTCTAATATTCTATTCATTCTACTCCATTCACTTAAATTCAGACTCAAGAAATAATAAACTGCTCACCTAGCAGCTGTAACGTTATAAGTTATAACCAACGCTCCGCATGTTTTACATCATCAAAACCACGATGTTTGTCATTGCAGATTTTGAATCAAAAGACAATATACTTCCAGGGGCCTATTTTTTGGATAGATCGCGATCCGTATAGCATTTTAAATAGTCGCATGAAACTGGCAAAATGTAATGCTCCAACTGTGACATCTTCCTGATGTAGTGATGCTAGAGTGATCAGTTCTGGTGGCCAAAGGAGATCAAGGCACGTTCTTCAGATTCTTTACAAAATACAGAGCAGCCTGAGATAAGATAGGGCAGGTTGGAAAACGAGGGCTACAAGCCAACCGTGTCGACCGCACACATCATTAGTGATATCTCTATTCAATTCGGAAACACTCTGTCCAGCGTGGCCTTTTCGATTGACTCAATGAAGAAATGTCATTAAAGGCAATGAGAAAACAACGTTAAGCAAAAATATTACCAAAAGCGGGTGGAACTGTAAAACTCCAGTTATTGCAGGGATGCATGGCTCCTCCTGAACTATGGGTTTCTTCTTGCCCCTACAATGTGGCGTAACAGAGTTGAAGAAAAATTAAAAACTCCAACAATATTACTTGCATGATCGGCGACCTTAACGGTTTCCTTGATAATACTGGTGAAATATGAAGACCTCTTTGCGGATACTATAGCGTTCATGTTTCATTAATAATTGGCTATTAAAAACCGAACCATTGCTGTTCTCGAAACCTGCTTCTTCTTCTCTGACTGGTGCCGTTCCACGCAATTTTTTTGTTATGGGACTATTTTATCTTCAAAGATAAAGCCGAGGTTGATGAACAAATTCATCAGACACCTAACAGCGGTGATGCTGCGCATTCCTTTGAAATCGACACGTGCGTTTGAACCCAGACAATCTGATGCCGACAATCTGATGGCAAAACCGTCATTTGCTGACCATTCATCAAAGCGCAGAAGCTATGTCGACGCTAATGTCAGCAAAGGCCATTACAAGGTGTACTTATGCTGTTGATTATCCGTATCGCTCAAATTGCGTGAAAACCGTCACTATGGTCGGTTCTCTGGAAACTGGCTGCTGTTCCGTGGCGATTAATGTATGGCGCTACAGCAAATGACTCAAATACCTGTGGTTCTGGCAACAGTACGCAGGCGTCAGTTTACCGCTGAAATCTCACAAATTATTCGCGCTGGTGCAGGGTGAAGTTATTGACCTGAATATTAAAGAGTTAGTCTGCAGGTGGTGCAAAGTGGAAGATGGCTTGTCGATTACTGATGACGCTCGACCGTCTTCCTTAACCAATGCCTCGCGATTCTGCGTGCTGGCATCGCAGAACTGGTTTCTCTACGTGGGCTTCGATATGGTCTGCATTTATCTGGTCGTGAAGTTTAGGTTTCGCCGGATCGCTGAAGTACAGCCATTACATGAACCTGCTGTTTGCCTGATTATTTTGCCTTTAAAACGGGCTTGAACAGGTTATCGGGGTTATTAAATGGCTGCTGGCTGGCGTCGCTATCGCCATTATTTCATATCTCTTGAAAACAACAACCGGCGGCATAGTATTGCTGCTGTCTGGCGTTATTTATCATTAAAATTCTCAAGTGCTGCGAATAATGATAAGATTATTGAAACGATCGCCGTGGATCGCAGTATTAACTCTTACCGATGCTCCCAACAGCAATCTGTTATATGGGTCTTGCGCGTTGAGTATCGCTCATAAAACTCGTTATCTTTTTTACTAATTTTGCATTTGCGTGATGATGTCGTCAGCACCGCAGGTGACGGTAAAGCTGTGGCGCGGTGAAACCGCATTACCACGTTTCTCAGGGATGTCGCTGGAACAAGGTCGTCGTGGCTGCAAAGGCGTCTGCGTGGTGCTGGCGAAAATGCTGGCGCTGGTCTCTCCGTCGCGATTGATTTACTCGAAGTTCTCCGGTAACCTCGCGTGAAATTCTGACCGTCAAAGGAAATCTCGCCATTGGTGGCTACCGCCAGCACAGCATTGCTGGCTATGGATTATTCATAATCTCGCCGACGATTATCGCGCTGAACTTCTGATGCTGGCCTCTGCGTGATCTTGCCGTTAACGATGAAATGGCAGGCTGGCAGTTATTGGCGATGCTGTACGTCGAATATTGTTACAGTTAATGCTGAAAGATGACCTGAATACTGCCAGCCTGCGGAACAACTGGACGCGCTGGTTGTCACCTGGCTATATATTTTAAAAATATAAACCAGACAGCTTATCTTCATTGCGCGTGAAGGTGAAGGCGGTGAAAGGTATAGCCTATTATTTTTGTAGTGCAGGCCTGACGGTAAAACTGGCAACCAAAATTGAGCGTTTCTAAACCAGCTGGAAAATAGCA
>JAZHYW010060730.1:0-15674 GCA_037355805.1 Ixodes ricinus | reverse complement strand
CCCTCCCCCTCCCCCCCCCCCCCCCAAGGAATAAAACAATTTGAAGCTGAACCGGAGTTTGCCGCAAAGCTGCCGATGTGTCCGTCTTGGCGCCGCCGTGCGCTAGCATTGCTCTTTGTTTATTTACAAAAGAAATCCCGCAGCGCCAAAACTTCGGCATTATGAGCAGCTATAGCCCATGGATTAATACGCTCAATAAAGAACAAAAAAAAGATACAGAACACTCGTTACGATGCGCAGCAAAGCCCCGCACGCGGTGACGACACTGACGGCAGGCAGCCACGATGCACAACGTGTATTCGTTTAGTAATGACGTTAGGGGCGGAATGGTGCACCCCATGTTTTCTAAGTGATATATCTCAGAGTCTTAAGCAAGTATATTTCGCACATCTCGGTCAAAGTAGTAGCAATGCGCTGGCCTTTTTTCCCCCATCTGCCGGGTGCTTTTAGTACAGAAGATGCTATGTCTAATGAATGCAATGCTACAAAAAAAAGTTGGTTTGTACATGCGATAGACGCATTATATCGATGGAATTAACTGTATGTGAGAGGCTGACGATTGAGTAGAAGCTCCACCTTCAGCGTGCGCACAGTTGCATTTCGCCGGACTCCTCACTGCATTACTGGGGACATTGAAATTAAAAAAAATATTTTGAGTTTTACTGCAGAGACATTTCACTGACAGTGGGCGTATGCTACAAAACTTCGCCAAAATAATTTTTTTAATTACTCTCGTCAATTTTAAAATAATGTGTCTTTTTTTTAACAGCCTGGCATAGTAAGGCACACAAGCGCAAATAGCAAAGTAGATTCCTCCCTGAATTCAGTGCTAACGCATGCAATTTGCAAAAGGACGGTGATCTTCTTCTCCATCACGTTACCTCGCCTCTGGCCCCCAAAGAACAATTCGTCCCGAAAAGAAAGCAACCGCATTATTTCTCCTAAACGAAAAAGCTCTTTGGTGTCTGACCGTCTATTCGTAAACCCTATGAAAGCCGAAGACTCAACAAACGACACCTCCTTCAATATGCACGGCAATCGATCACAGGCAAAGCACTCCCTGCACCGGGAGAAAAAACAAAAAAGCAAGATAGAAAACCTAACAGAACATTCTTCCAGCAATTCTCGCTCGCCCTCATGTATATTGCATGACGTAGGGACAACCTCGCGCTTTCCCCTTTCTCGTCATCCCTATTAAGGCAGACGGGACGTAAAAGTGGTCCTAGAAGCGGTGCGGTTCTGTCGGCTAATCATCGAAAAGTTGTAGCTCTTTCTTTTTTCCTTTCTTTCAGTGCACTGTGCTCAATTCTACATGTGCCTGAATGTATAAATGCATCTACACATTCGAACAGTATAAGCACAAACACTCGATCGGAATTCTTTCTGTTTATTAACTCGCCGCAAGTTCTATTATCTCTCAAATTGTCGAAAAGTTCGAAAGCTGAAACTCAAGCTTTGCCGTTCGACTCATATTTGGATCAAAGCTTCTTTAAGCATTGACAGGTTAACCAAAAACGCATAGACGGCTGTTTCAGATCACACTGTTTTCGGTAGTAACACCTTAATTTAAACAAATATACCTATCAATGCATGCTACTCCATACGCCGGCGAACAGTTCAGGCCGGTTCAGGCCACGGGTTCAGACACTTGCGCTTGAGTGCGTTTGACTGCGTTGCGTCGAGTACCGAAGGCGAGTCGCCGGCAGATCTGTGCCTCGTATGAAGCGTCGAATTCAATTCAAGGAATCATCTTGGCACGCGATATAAGCAGCAGGGATGTCCTGGTTTCTCGCAGCCTGCAACGCAGTCAAACGCAGTCAAGAGCAGCTGTCTGAACCAGGCTTAATACCCTTGTTGCACGGGCACACTTCACTACAGTTACGTTAAGCCACGCCCTCCTATGGTTCCCTCTCGTGACGTCGTTACCTTGCGAACAAGCTTGATAGTGTTTGTAATGAGCATGATGGAAGTTTGAAATCATTGCGCTCTCAAGCAACACTGCCAACACCGTCGAAATTCGAGTTCCTACATTACTCTTAGTGTCTGTCGATGAGAAATTTTTTGCTGACGTCATAATCAGTATTCAGCCAATCGTGGCAGGCCGACCACCACGACGCTTTCGATGGTTCGAGGATTTGTAAATGTTGGAATGGTGTGTACTCTTGAACAATATAGACCCTTTCCGAAATTCAGTCTGGCCACTTTGATCACTATCATCATCTGTGGAACGGCATCTGTGCCATACTAATGGCGGCCTTCTAGTGACTGATAAAGGAAGACGTTGAAGATGCTCCTAAGCGGATGATGCGAGGCCTGTACATTCGGAGGGTTTGTACGACGCGACGTAGGAATGGACTCACAAGAGCTACGTAAGCGTTCATTTCTAATAACTCAGATTCAGTCAATCTCTGGGCGGCACACAATGGGTTTTAAAGCCCTTTGGTGTATAGAATGTTCTCAAGGCATTTGTTTGGGTTGGAGCTTTGTTCTGACTACAGGTTCTTGCTCACCATCGAACTGAAGGTGATCGAAAAAGAACTCACATTGAAAAATTCTTCGCGTGCCGTTGACTTGCGAAAGGTTCGGTGCCGATACAAGTTCATTTCCGCCATTGGTATGGCAAAACCTAAACTGCTATACGAACCACCAGATGGCACTGAATTAAGGAAAGGGTGGGCGCACCGTGCGATTTAGGATCTCGAGCACCCAATCAAAGCTATCGTGCACGCGCACTCGCGGCGACTTTTGAAATAGGCTGTTCGAAGTATAGCATGGCAGGTTTGATGAAAGGTAATTGCAGTTGAGGGTGATTTAACTGCGGTTAAGGGTTGTTCATGAAAGAACGGTATTACAGAGTACGTTGTTCTTAGTCATTTTCTAAGGAAATGCCTTACTTTACTCTAATGACACCAAGCTATTCTTTCTGTTTCCCTAATGATGATTTAGGTATCTTCAATTTTAACTGTTTAATCGACAATCATAATCAGCAAAAAATTATAAAGTGTGTTGTTCTTGCCAAGTCTTTAAGGAACTTCCTTTTTTATCACAATAGTACTGTATGACTTCTCAAGTCGTCATAATAATAAAATATGTAACTTTGACTTTTTTTAACAGTTGATTGAATCATTCTTTCATGATGCTGCATATATGAAAGCCACTCGAACGAGCACTTGTATCTACTTTATGAACATTCTGATGACCCATTGTCGAGCATTACACGAAGGGGTGAACATTTTTGTTGCTTGGCCTACTAAACATTTGTTTTATTTGCCTTGTAAGAGTTTCGACAGCTAGTAATAAAAAGAATACGTTATTCCACAGTGCTGAGAAAAGTCTTAGCTAAGACACCAGAAAAAGAAATGAAATGCAGCTTCACTGGATCTAGTGCCATCAAACACGTGGCATAAAAAACTAAACTATATAAAAACAAAAACAAAATTAATCCCGCGCCAATATTTCTGTTGTGTGTAGCATATATTTGCGGCCTATAAAATATGTTTCTTAAGATATAAATGCATGTGATGTGCAACAAATAGCAGGACGCTATTGATACGGAGATAGATATTCATATTTTGAGTCGTTAATGACATATGTATGATGTTACGTTGCGTTCGAGTAATTTAAGCTCGCTCGTCAAGATGTTTAACGTTTTCCCTAAAAGTTTGTAACTGCCGTACTTTTTGTAACCTTGGTTTCTTTTTGTTACCGTTCTTTCCTTGTATGTTTAAAAGCGCCTCATATAAAATGTCATAAATATCTAGGGTTTACTAAGTTTAACCACAAAATACCACGTTTTCTTTTTTGCTCGCGAGTATACACCTTCGAGATAATCTAAAACAAGAGCATCAACGTAAAATTATACCAGGCTGTAGCTTAGGTGTAAAATTAATTCGGTTTGTCTGTACGTTTAAACAGCCAGAAATTAGTCCACCTGAATGGGCGTCTGGCGTCTCAGCCGTACATGGGAAATCATTTAGCCACTGCGGTACCACGGCTAGCCTGGGGTCTTTAGCGTGCCCCACGCAGTAGTGACATACGACCGCACGCCGGTACGATGCTCGTCCAGATCGAAACGGGCGGGAGTTGAGATTGAACCCACAATCCGTGAGTTTTTGCAGCGCGAGCTTTCGCTCCACGAGCTCCGAGCTGCAATGCGTTAACGCACTCAGCCACCCATCCCCACACATATGTCCCATTTATAAGATAATTACAACGAAATCTTAATATTCAAGATGGCGGCCGAAAGACCGCACCCCCTCCCTCACCCCAAACACAAAATTAGAAAAAACTGGAACGCACTGCCTTCTCCGATGGCGCCAAAGTGTTGACCAGACCCACACGTTGAAGGGTTGGCGCGCCGGCAGAAAGACGGATAGCTTCATGCATTTTGGAAGAGGATTCAGCCAAGTCGGAATCCCCACGCTGCTTCGCGAGGCATACGCTAATCCCCGCTAGCAAATACGGACACACGAAGAAGAACGTCGCTGAACCTTGACTACGTCGGGGGTCGTAGCCCAGGGTTCGGATTGCGATGGAAGCTTGGCACGGCAGAGGACTTAAGTCCCGGGGCCGCCGGCAGACCATGCGATCAGATTTCGGTCCTCGATAACGGGGAAGGAAGAGGGTTGAGACGACTTAGCGCGATGGGCTGATTTCGCGTGTACGTGCTTGGATGAATGTGCAGGGCCCATGCGCACCTTTTCAGGTTTCGTGACCTGGTACCTTCTGGTTCTGATGACTTTCATTTCTTCTTTTTTTTCTGAAAGGATTTTATCATTATATTGGTCGAGTTTAACAACCGTTATCACATCGACTCGCTATTCTGAAGAAAGTGCATTTGTCCCACGCAAGTTGTGGGTACGGCCATGAATGGGCGTATGCATCTGTGGCATGGCAATAACTGTGCACTGCTTCTTTTCAGCGATGACTGGCGGGAAGCATCGGTAAGGCTTCCGAAACGTGCATCATACGCACAAAATCAAGGCATTCGTTCTTGGAAGACGATAAGTGCCAGCTCGTTTGAGCATGCGCTTAAACCATTGAACTCAAATGCGCCGTCTAGCGAACACGGCTGATATTCACGCGTCTTTAGCAGCTCATGAGTGTGATAAGAGTATGTTAAGATAAAATCTTTGCCGCATGGTGATTCAACATAGGCACTAAAAGTGAACAAATCTAAGAAAAACTAGGAAACACAAACAGAAAGGCAAATGAGAGCGCTGGCTTACCACTCATCTATGTTAATTTCCAACTTCTTTGCGAAATGCTACGCCACGAAACGAAAAGAACACCCCGTGAAATTCACACACGTCACATACTCAGTCTTACATGTGTTGATTTCATGAACATTCTGATCAGAGAAATACTGCGCGTCCCAATAACTCATACTAACCAATTTCCTTGAGCTTGCAAGAATTTACAAACAGTAAGACTCCTAAAGAGATAGTATCTGGTGAGCTATGTACGGGCAATCCTAATAAGAAGAACTAGTAGATAAAAATAAAAACAACCAAGATAGGGTACAACTGGTTTCATAAACTTTCCACCTTCAAACCGCCATTATAAGCTCTCAAATGGATGTAGCACACCGAAACAAACCGCGAATGGTGTGTCGCGATACAAGGTACGTCCATCCATCCGCGTTCTCTAGCGCTCTAATCTGGCGGTGTTAGAGGGTTGAAGGGAGGAGAAATCCTATGTTCGAAAACCCGCCATCGCCAGTCCACAAGAAGATTGAAACAAAAAACAAAGGAAGAACTAGGAGATGTTTTCGAGGATTTTGCAGCTTCGGATCGGATTTTCTCAGACTGCTTTGAAGAGCAGGTTTACGAAGACCGAAAAGATTCTAGGAAAGGTAGAAGATGTAAAAAAAAGGAAGCAAAGCCTCCTGAAAACCTCATTGTTCCAAAGCTTCTTATTACGTGAAAGCTTGCAAGCGATTTTCGAAATCGCCATATAATACTCGTAGAATCAAAACCAAGCATTTATAACAGAAAAAAAGGGAATCAGTTCTAAGCGGATTGTCTTGAGAGGGTTCTTTTCATATCGATCATTTGGAGATCCTCATTTTTCATCGCAAGTATATGAATCTGATATTGTTGTTTCGTTGTTGTTAGTTATATGCATTTTACGAACTTCGAGAAGATCAACCTTAGGTTGCAAAGTCCCATGGTTACGATCATGCATACGCTCGTTATAATGGTTTATGCGTGAATTTTGTTAGCGTTACCTTTGGTATTTGGTGTAGGTAACAAAGCATATACGTAGCAAGTGTTTCCTAAGTATTTAAGAAATCTCAAGCCACCTCAAAATCCTGAGCAAAATATTATTTGAACAAAACGTTTCAGGTTTGAACATGGGCGCCACATGGTGAAAGACGAAGTATGCTCGCTTTTACCACAACTTGTAGCACGGCAAATTCACCAGGCGGCAACTCCAAAAAGTATATGGATAAATAGCTAAAGACGCCGTCCAATTAAAAGGGTTCAGCCGTATCTATCCATTCGTCCACATGTCAGCGACAAAGCACCTTGGAACTCGAAGCTCTGCTTTGTCGCGAGGTCTCAAATATTATTTTCTTTCTCGAGTACTCAAACACACAAAGCATTGCTCATAGCTGAGTTTGAGCACCATTTTCATCTCCACTACGGCTCACCAGCCAACCATCCAACCCGAACTGTATATACGTAAAAACTTCGTACTAAACAAAGTACTACAGGTGATTTGAATAATGTTCCAAAGCACTTCGTACACGAAATATATCCTCTAACGTCGGATACCAATGATTAAAACCTGAAATACATTCATCACACCTTCCATTTTTATCATGTTTTCTTTTCATTTATCATCAAACCTCTTTTCCCTTTCCCCTTTCTCTCCTTCCCACTCCCATTCAATGCGCTCGTATATATATTTGTTCAAGGTGCCCGAAGAAAAATCGCCAAGGTTGAACGTATTTAGACACAAAAAACCTAATTAGCTTCGGCCGGCAATCATTAGACATATTTATGATTTCTTCATCGGATTCAAGCACCGGCATAAATATAAAAATGTAGGAAAAGAAAAAATATTTTGTTAGATAATATCAGCTAAATTTATTCGAAAAATTTATTTTGCGACCCTAGAATTTAAGTCGTTTTCGTTTTTCTAAAGTACCAATGGGTTTGGGAAAGGAAGTACTGGATAACAAAAAAAAACATGTCAAACGTGCAATTTAATTTTCACAATATCTCCGAAGAACAGTATAAACGACTGCGCGATCCCATATATTGCACCGCATTTATGGTCTTCCCTTGGGATCCTTGTTATTTGTACGAGCGAACCCGAAACCGATCAGCGGATTTGTTTATGTTTTGTGTACGATATTTTCAATGGCTATCCACTTTGTACTCAGAACTTCTAATCCTTCACAATGACAAACCATCGCCGTAGCAGAAGCCCGTTATCACAGGAAACCGGCCGCTTCCAGAGGCTCACCTCCTCTAACGTAAAAATAGGTCGATAATATTACTCTAGCTTGGTTGGTAACAGTCGGAAACATCGCGATAAGGAGACCCATAACACTAAGAATTGCTTTTGCTCGTGGCGCTAAGACAGACAAGCTAAAACAATTGCGTATAGCCGATAGCCACATCCAGTGCCACGATTGGTCGCCGCAGGATCGAGATTAAGCCTTCTATACCCAATCGCAGCGCACGTCGCAGCCACGACCAATCATATTGACCACGTGTTGTTTCTATTGTCCAATCAGGGACTAGAATAAAAGTTGAGGGTACGCCTCGTTACGGTCACCTTCAGCGGTGACAGTTAAGCGTGGTCCTGCAAGAAGCGTAAAATTTTTTACCTTCTTTTCTGAATGAAGCGTCGTTTTATTGGGGAACACGGTCGTTTAGGGGGAGTTACGCGACCGCACTGGCCATACAGGTAGAGAGTGTGCCGAAAGTGCCATTTATAGTGAATGACGCATTAAAATACGAAGGTCGTGTTTCAGTATGTTCCCGCTTTTTTCTGCGTGATTCGTTCTTTTGGCTTTCCTGTCGGGTAATGGATCAATGTGATTGACTCCGGAACGAAAACAAGAAGGTGAGGAGTCGCCGCTACGCTGCCATCGTTAAGTCGTCAGTGATTGTAGAAGGCAGGACTGGTTAGCATATGAAGTGCACGAGTCTCATTCAGAAACACTCGTGCACATTCAAGGCGTGTAATCATAACCATGAAAAGAAGTTTGAGCACGATTTAAAAATAACGAACTCACTGGACGTCCTTGTTGTTTAAATTCTCTATCCGCCTAATCGAATTGCCAGAGCAACGAAGGTTAAGGATACTTGGAATACAAAATTGGCTCCATTCGTAACCTACCCAAATAACTCTAATTGTCTAATAAATGTTCCTTTTTTACCGCAGTTTATCATGAGGCGTTTAGGAAAATGTCAGTACCAACAACGTGAGGAAGACACTTGTCATATATTTACAGATTCCGTGATTTCACTAATAGTTCCAGTCCGTTATTATTGCGGATACAGTAATCTCATTTCATTATTTCCTATTTAGTTGATCAAATAAACAACTTCGCATAATATTGAGAGACCAGCTACGTTAATTGGCTAGTACACAATAAAATACGATTTTTGCCCTGGACACAAATTGATGTTCTAAATTTTTTTCGGAGGCTTTTCAGGGCAGGTCTCATTGAAGCGACGGAGCACACACACGGTTGGCGGACATGTCAGATGCAGCATGTTGGCGAACTTTCAGAACCTTGAGTATCGTCAACCGCCCACGAACGGGCATGTTAGTGAACAGGCGGCTGTTGTAACATCGTCTACGAAGATAAACATAGGCAACAAAGGCGCAGCGGTACAGCAGAGGCTTACATGGTTGTCATAGCAACGATGCTAAATGACGCAGGTAGGATAAAATAAAATAAACGTGCACCGAACAGCACAGACTACATTTTTTCTTACAAATAAAAATCACAAAGCCGGAAGAAAACGTCGCGTGTTCCGTTTCAAGCGTAACTTTTGTAAGGCCGGTGATGCGCAAAGTGAAGCATACACATAATAGCAGCGTCTTTTGTGAGCAGTCAGTGACAATACTCTGAATATCTGGAGTTTATCTTGGTAGCATTTTTCCCTAGACCTTTCAAAGTAAACGAATTGTAACATTATCTACGAATATAGATTACTATTCATAAAAAAAGAATCAGAAAAACTTAATCGTCTAATTTTTTTTTTTTTGTGACGCGTGAGGTACACTGCCCGAGGTTGAGCAGTTTTGCGTGGCTCCTGGAGAGCCGTGCTGCGCATGCGCGAGGAGCAGTGACGTCACACGGCGCACAGCTGGCGCGCCGGAGCCGCCACCGCCGCGTGCGCCTCGCCGGTCTGCGCATTTCAGAGGAGTGACGTCATAGCCGCGGCAGACGCACTGGCGCCGGCGCGTGCCCAGCTGTGCACCTCCGTTGCACAGTAGCCAAGCCTGACGCTGCACCGGAGCCGCTTTGATAGCGCCTCCTCATTTTGTGCGCATGCGCAGAGGTATCAGGGGGGGGGGGTATACATATACACCTTTGTCGTTGAGCCTCGCACCCAGCCAGGTTGTCCCCGTATCCGGTATGCGTTCTGAACAAAAAGCAAGAGATTACAACCCGGAGCAAGTAAAAAAGTATAGAAGGGTCATAACAAGAACGACTGGCGGTTGCAATTAAAATGTTAACACGTTCTACCGTCGAGGCGAGAAGAAAGCGATGTTTTCACGCATACCGGAAGTTCCAGAATTGAAGATGGCGGCGCCCACGTAGAAAAAGTGTATAGCGGGGCGTTTGCCAGTGTGGTATATGCCATGGAGAAAAAGAGCGAAATTGCTGCTCAGTGGCGCAGAAGAGCGGAGAAGCTTACCTCATCGGATCCCGAAGTAGTTGTGTCACATAATGCGTATACCGTGTGTGTGTCATTGAAGCAAAAGTAAGCATAATAATCAAGCTAACCCTAGACAACCAGGAAAGCTAAGAATAACCAGCTGAACCTAAGCTCACGCTACGTATATCCTGGCATAGCCGAGCTGAAGCCACTGCAATTTGTTTTACCAATACAATTGCCGTTTGTCGTTTTAAGCTGACATGACTTTGACCAGTCTGGCAGAGTTTCCACGTATCATGATTCACTTTGTGCACGTTGACAATCAGCCTCAGTGCGTAAGAAAATATTCAACAACTCCACAACATCGGTCACAAAAACTTATAAAAAAAAGAGAGGGGTGAGGAACCAAGACTCTGAAAATAGCCCTCTGGTGGTCGGCCACTTTCAGTTCAAAAAGCTCGCACGGGATTTCGAAGCAAGATATACGGCCAGTGTCCTTTCACCGTTGCGGTAGCGAGAGATCGTAAAAGCGCCTAGACACGTTTATTACGTCTCCGAGGAGACGCACTAGGACACCAACTGTTCAACCCTCGAAACTGGAGAGGGCCCTCGACCCTCGAACGTTAAGCTCCTCCGTCGGTGCACCGTGTTGGTCGATACTCGAAGACCATTGCGTAATGCAGCTTGGACACTCCAAAAACAAAATTTAAAAACAATGCTAGGGGCGAATTCAACCTTGGTAGGACGGCGTGCTGCTAAAGAAGAATTCGGAGTAAAGAAGCACCTCATGTATACACTTCGTGTGTTTGCTATCGTCGAATAAATCATTCGGGCACCGAAAAAGAAATGACCGCATCTCCACGTGTTGAACAATGTTGATTGGGGGCAAAGCTCTGGTGAGATGGCTTTAGTCGGCGTTAGTAAACGAACAAAGGCGATGAGCACCATGACAACGCAATTCTTGGGGTCCGCTTCATTGACTTCGTCCAATTGTAACGTCGGCTGTGAGAGAACTTAAAATGAGACAAAGTACTAGTTCTCGAGGAGAGCTTAAGGAACTGAGACGGCAAAGAGAAAAGAGCGAATTATGAAGCACGCATTGTGAGCATAATTGGTGATGCGCCGTTGTTTCTTAAGCCGGCATTGAATATAGGTTAACAGTCGTACCGAAGCTGCCAAAATTAGCCGTCCATACGGTCCGAACTACCACACAATCCGTTCTTCGTTCGATCGTTCATTTCAAACCTAATTAAATAACAGAAGCTGGTATGACCAGTACGATAATGAAAAAGAATATCGAGATTTCTTTTCAAAATAAACACCGTTGTTTTATGCCAAAAACCCGTTGAGCCTTGAAATTCCTCGCCCGACACGACTGACTGCTTGGTCGTTCCCGATAAATTTCTTAAAACGCAAAATTCGTTTCTGAACGCTTAACAAAACGAGCCTGTTAAAAAAAAAGTGTAGTAATGAAATGCTTTATTACTGCGAGATGCAGAGCAAGTATATCACAATCAAGTCGGCGCCAACGAGTCTTAAGACGCTTAAGTGTTTCGATCTGAGTACCCCCGTCGCAGTGTCCGCAGCGTCTATTGACGCCCGGCCCAGAGCAGAGACGCCGCAACACAATGTAAAAACTCTTCCCGACGACGTAGCAAAGGACCTCACTTCGGAGAAATCGAACTTCGTACGATGGGCGACAGTCAGCGTCCAGCTGTCATCCTTCTCTCCGTGGAATTGATCGGGACACCGCGCGGTGACGGCAGGGCGGAGGCAATATCGAGCGCGGACACCAAGACGCCGTGTAGAAGGCGGACTGGGAAGTTAGCTCACTTGTAATGTACGCGCGTGGATCTTGTGAAATCGTGAGAGAATGACCATCCAACGGGGAACATCACGCGATCTGAATGAACATCGTTTCCGCATGTGGTAACGTAATCAGGACTGTGTGATACACGCTAGACTCGATAAAAACCAAGCGCAGAGAAATTTAAACACAAGAAAAAAAAGCTCGTCTTTTTATTGTGAAAAATAACCACGCGCGAGTACCTGTCATGAATGGAGTAAAGGTCCACTTTTTTGTTTATTAGAAAATGAAATTATTTATAGATATTGTGAATTTCGTGCAATTTTACGGTAGGTTTTTTTTCACATAGGTATCTCAATGTGTTCAAACATTTAAAATGCAAATACAAATACAAAAAAACGAAAGCTCGCATTCATTTTGTCCACCTATCGGAAATATACTTCTGGAAAACGTAACGCATGTGCGGTTTAGCCACAATAAATATCACCTGGATTTTTACTAAAGAAAATAGCGTTGACTGTATTTTTGTGTTCTAAATTTCAAGCAAGGCCGAGCTACTTGTTTTTTTATCACTTGTACTCTTCGCCTCAGCAAAACTAGCCCGTAAGCACGGCATATTTAGTGCTCGGCCCTGTCTTCACAGGACAACTTTAAGAGTACCGCATTTTCCGGGTATCATCTGCACCCGAAAACCCGGTGTATCGCCCGCAAAATCAATTTCAGCTCAAAAGAGAATATTTTTCTTAGACAGTTTGCACTCGGTGCGTAGTCCGCACTTAGTGCTTAATCCGAACGCAAAAGTTCACATCTTGACAAATGCCTGCTGCATTAGCTCAAAAGGGAGTTTGTATTACACATAAATCACAATTAATATACTTTGTTATTCGTGAAATTCTTCACGTCTTGTCACAGCGAACGATCTAGAATAATACAAAACCTTGTATAGTCCGCACTTGTAGATAGCTCGCACCGGATAAAATTTCAAATTTTAAACTCGTATATTCCGCGGAGTATACATCGGAAAATGCGGTAATTTGCCTACTTTAGAACATACACAAAGACAAAGAGTTATTACACGTCGAAAATGACGGCCGCTGATGTCAGCTTGACCGGAAGTGTTACACCAGTGAAGAACCTCCAACTTCTGGAACGAGCTTTTAATGAGCTTGACCACTAAGGACGAGAAAATCGACGCCAGGTGGCAGCTGCGGGTCGAATATTAAATTTACTAGAATCGCCGATTTGCATGAAAACATTTTGAGAAATCACTGAATGAGGAGCCGAACGGAGGCTTCTTGCGATGTTTCGACGCAATCATAACGCAATCACTTTGAGGCCAGAGTTTTTTGAGCGGACGAGCAAAGAGATCGCAAGGAAATAGCCTAGATGTTCAAATAAAGAAGCTTCAAAGCCCCATTGCTACAATGTCTACTTGTTCCAAAGTCTGTTTTATGTATTGCAAATCAATATCTTATTATAGCTTCATAGCCAATGAGGTTGCGTTAGTTGATAAGAAGGCTGGAGGACGATATCAAGCCAAATCTCGCGTTTCTAAGCCTGTCAGTAACTGCAGCCTAAAGGAGAACTCGAGATGTCAAAAGATGAGTACTTCAAACAGACCTTTGGTTCCGATCATTCCAAAACCAGCACTTCAGTGGTGTCACCTGACACCAGAGCTGAACCCGTACGAAGTGAATTAATGTGCTCAAACTCAATCACGCAAAAAAAAAAAAAGACCAACAATTTTTAGAACGTGGCGTGTAGGCTCGGAGCACGGACTTTCGCGAGAGACAATGGGACTCTGGATGCTCTAAGCCGCCAGGAGCCCCATCGCAGTGGTACAATGTCGGAAAGGCGCTTCGGTGTAAAAAAATTCAGAGATAAATAATAAAAAACTGCTCGTCCGCGCACTAATGAAGCCACAGTTTAGATGGTTTGCCGTTTGCTTGAATTATCCATTAGTGTATTCATTTACTAATTGATCCATTAACGTATCAAATAGTTTCATTAGTTACTTGTACATTATCTAATAATTATTTCATTCTACGCTCTAGCATATTTATTTATTTATTTATTGGCGAAATAATGCATGCAATTATTCATGTGTTTAGTTGTTTACCGATTTATTGATTATATATTTACCTATATATTTATTTACCTCCTACTGTTTCATGCACCAATTTATTTGTACCTTTATCTACGCACCATCTATCTATGCATACCTCGATGTATACATTAATGTACTCATGTCTACGTAACACCATACTCATTAGGATTCAATGGACGAACCATGCGACCCAAAATCAGTAGGAAAATAAAAGCGTGACGTCATAATCCATCATTGCGCGCGGCCTATATTTCAACATCCAATTGGCACTCGCTCCCTTTGGCACAGAAATCGCGTCAAGAAGTCGCGTGGCGTCGATACCAGTCTATGGGTGGTGGTGACGTCAGCGGACGAGTTCTCTTCTTTCCCCACTACGACAGACTTCCCGAAGGAGAACTAGGGACGGAAGGTGCGTGCGCTTAAAAACTCGCGTGCGCCCGGCCAATTTCTCGGCCTTCCATTAGGAAATCATTGCGCGCCCGACCTGCCACGCGAGCCGGCCATTTTGGAAAGCCCAGCGAGCTTCGTCGATCAGAAAGGCTCGACCGGCTTAGGCTATAGGCTCGGCTAGGCTCGACTAAGGCCACTAGGCTCGACTTGACGTGGTTTTCGCATTTTCTTTTCCTATTCGTTCGTTTTTCTGCGTGAATTTTTATCCGGACACGGCCATGCGACACGTGACTTCCTCCCTTCCTTCCGGTCCTAGCGCCCCGCTGGCCATTTAGCAACCAACTTCCGGTTTCCGGCGTCCGGTCTTCCGTTTTCTTGTGTCGACCACTTCCGACGCCGGTGTACGAAACGGCGGCAGACGTCGAAAAATTAGTTCTTCCCCCCCCCCCCTCCCTTTTTTTTCTTCTTTCGTACAGTCGACTACTGCCAGTAGACCATTGCCCGCCCAGAATGGGCCATGTTGAATGGTCAAGCATTACAACGAGGTTAACAAATAGGAAAAGAAACTGTGGCAGTGCAGTAAAATACCACGCGCAGCTGGAGTGCCGACCAAAGCGATGCGCCAAACTCTTCTCTTCTTTCTGAGTTATACGTAAAGTTGTACGTGCATGCAACTTCCGCTGACGTAATATCCAGTTCCAAGCCGTCCATGGGAAGTGATACTTTTTGTTCCAGCAGTTAACGTAACCGATCCCACATAATTCCATCATGTTTGACGCTAAACAATCGGCTACGAGTCTGTGACGTGGGACTTAAACAGCAACGAAATTTACGTGGCGTAAGATTAACCTTTCGTTATTCTCGGTGTTATCAACGTTTCTGGGCAAGGCATCTTACGTTAACGAAAATTTCATGGTGTCCTTATAAAAGGCAACACTATCAAAATACGGTTTTGTACATAGCGTGCCACGCTATCAAATATCGTTCCGCAAGAGCGTGGCTATATGTTTGGCGTCTCCT
This sequence comes from Ixodes ricinus, assembly GCA_037355805.1. Taxonomy (NCBI): domain Eukaryota; kingdom Metazoa; phylum Arthropoda; class Arachnida; order Ixodida; family Ixodidae; genus Ixodes; species Ixodes ricinus. The sequence goes on along the minus strand of JAZHYW010060730.1, from coordinate 496 downwards.
TTGAAGGATAGCGTAAGCGAACCTGACGCACGACCAAGGCACGTGTTCGCGTGTCAGTGCGAGGCTGCAACACCGTTGTAACTAGACTATCCTTGATCAAGTTATTGTTCATACTCGAAACATGAAAAGAATATGTATCATGACTAAAAGCGGCATCTACATAACAAAATGTAATAATTAGTGGTAGGGGTAGAAAATCCGGATGGAGGAGATGTGTGTGACACGGAACAGGTCTCAAACAATCTACGCAGGTATCAGCATATAGCTTGCCAAAAACAACACAATCTTGAGTGCTCGCACAATATACCTTTGGTTATTATCGCTCTAGAATACGGAGACTGTGACAAGCTTGATTTCTCAAAAAATGTCAAGTTATTATTTAGTTCCTAATATTTTTTTAGGGGCGAGGGCTCCCTTAGAGGGACTAACGCCGTGTCCATGCGTCCGTAGTCTGGCGTCCGGCTCGATGCTCCTAAGCTCGTAGAGCTCACGTGCT